>LBNU01004243.1:1160-17228 GCA_014162995.1 Artemisia annua | reverse complement strand
GTGTTGTGATAACAATCGAGTAGCACCTCAAGAATTGTAAGCTTCCGCTGATTCGGTTTTCGGGGTGTTACAGATGGTATCAGAGCCACAGGTTATAGAGAACTGGTAATTTTCAAAACCCAGACTATAACCATTTTTCCTATGACCAAAACGTGCCTGCCTGCCAAGCCGATGCCTCGCGTGTGATTATAATTGAGGATATGATTGATGGTATGATTGATGATATATTTGATGCCATACTTGATTGCATCTTTGATGAGATATGTGCCTTATTGCTTGTTGATTGATGCTCGCCCCATTTTCACTATTCGCTATAAGTGTTGTTTTATACTTACGTTGATGCACCGCACCTAACAGTGGGTTACACTATTTCCTTGCGTAACATATTATTGATTTTGAGTTTCGATACTCGGTATGGTTTCAAAACGATTTTAAAATGAGAGACATGGTACTAGTATAACTAAGCGGAGTATAACTAAATTCATCGACCCTCGGTTGAAAGTAGACTGATCACCTATAACCAACCAAGGATAGTGGGGACGTGGCTTGATCACCTACGTCTCAGGAATGAATTTCGCATCAATCCGGGATTAGTTATAACAGGATTATGTTTCGAAATGATTTTTCTATAATATCTTTTTTTGGAAAATGGCAAAGTTTTGCAAAGTTTTGCATATGTTTCGAAATGAGTTATTGCACCTTCCGCGTATATGGAACTTTTGTTCGGCACCATCTGATTTCGTTCACACCGGGTCGGGTGAGACCCGATCGGTCCTTGTTTTGAATCCGAGCTACTTATTTTAACTCGTTCGATATCATGTTTGGCACACTAGTATGTTTTGAGATTGATAGTATCAATCAAGTTCACGTGATNATGAGTTATTGCACCTTCCGCGTATATGGAACTTTTGTTCGGCACCATCTGATTTCGTTCACACCGGGTCGGGTGAGACCCGATCGGTCCTTGTTTTGAATCCGAGCTACTTATTTTAACTCGTTCGATATCATGTTTGGCACACTAGTATGTTTTGAGATTGATAGTATCAATCAAGTTCACGTGATTTTGTATTCAAGTTATCGGAAAATTTATATTTGGTTTTGGCTTCGTTTGAAATTGGATTTCTTGAATTCGTAAAATTTGGATTTCGTTGTGGTTTTGAAATGGTCTCCTTGGCCTTGTTTTGTTTTTGAAATTTGTTTTTGGTCTTGTTACAACATAAACTTTTAGGGGTATGTTACAGCCCGCACCGCCCCAAAACATTACATTCTATTGTCGAACCGGGATTGATCACTAGATGTCTAAGAATGACCGTACCATAGCGCTTGTAAGATAAATCTTTTGATGGAAGTAACATGATGATACAACCAATGAACCTTGTCAAGACCTAGAAAACATACAATAGGCTGATTGTGACCTAGCAGGAGTCTTAGGAACTATAAAGCAACCCGAGCCCTATCTTTGGAAGGATACCGAACCCTTTTACTTACTTTTTTTTGGGGATACCAGTGTTCTATTTTACTATTAAAAAAAAAGTAATAATAATAATAATAATAATAATAATAATAATAATAATAATAATAATAATAATAATAATAATAATAATAATAATAATAATAATAATAATAATAATAATAATAATAATAAAAGAACTACGATACGATATTTTTCGAAAATATATACATACAAATTGATACGATATTTTGAAAACGTTATTTCGGAAAAAGTTATTTTGAGTACGCTATTTTTAACATACTATTCCGAATACCATTTGAACGATAAACATTGGTTTCGCTATCTGAAGACGTGTTATATTAATATACCACTTGAAAACTATTTTAGAGGTATGTTACCCTGGGTACGCTAATTTGAAAAACTGTTTGGAATAATATTATGGACATTCAACATTTGCTCCATTATTTCGAAGACGAACCGTATCGATATACAAATTCGAAAACTAATTTGGATACGCTATTGTTACACTATATTTGGAACTATTTGAAGTACATTCTTTTGAACACACGATTTTGAAAATGCACTACTTTAAACATATCGTTTTGGCAACACTGTTTAGGAACACTATTTGAAAATGAATTTTGAAAACATGAGCACCTTGGTATTGCCTTATGCCTCACCTTTTCCCCTGCCCCTCCCTTTGTAAGGAGACTTGTATATGCCACCTTATAAACCAAAGAGTTGAATGACACCCTTAGTTGCTTTGGGAAGTAACCCGTTGATTGGAATGGATACTTTGATTGTTTGATTATATGAAATGGATAATGGAGGTTGTAGACGAGATAATAGCATTTATGAGGAAACATGGACCTTGAGTTTGTAAGTGGAGTTACTTGTATCGGCCATATTAGAAGTTTGCCTTAATGATTCGTGTTTCGAAGCTGATGTTGATTTAGGTGATTCGAATTCTGTTGGTTAGGATTTTGAACAACCCATGGATCGTTAACCGTTTACCCCGAAGGATCATCAACCGTTTCACACCTTTACACCTTAACCAGGGATCCACGCCATATACTCTTTTTAAATCCACTTTGTTATATTCATTTTATCTGGTTAAAACATGAGTCGTATGGCATATTAAGCCTATTTATTATACTTACGCATTAACTATATGTTTACACTCTTCATTATGAGTTGCATTTACTAATTTTCGTTAAACCGATATCAATGCTTTTATCTCTACTCCATTTTTACTTACTCAACTTTTCTGTATTTAAATTCTACACTTTAATCGTGGGCCCATAACCCACAAGTCGTCATTATAGCACACGCACTAGTGTTGTTTGTCCCTTTTCAAATCTTAAACATGTTTTACTTTCAAACACTTTCGTTTTAATAGTCGCCACTAATGGGGCATGTTAGCCGCGATATAAAGAGTTTCAAATCATTACCTTAATTTCGTACATACTTATCTCATTCTCACTTATGTTCGTAACTCATCGCATTTTTACCCTCATCTTTCAAGTCACCTCGTTTCGGTTAATTACCCACTTAAGTAATACCGTTCTATTTAAACTTTTACGAACCATCATATTTCGAATATGCACTATATTTTCACTATTATTCAATCAAGTGTCAAATGCTATGATACTGTTTTTTACAAATGATAACCTATTTGTCATCCCATTATTTCACTTTAAATTTCCCTTACCCTAAGCGATTTATATAGAAGTTTTCCGTAAGTAATTAAACCCCTTACTACATTATTTCACATTCCATTATTTTTACCACTACACACAAATTCACACAAACCGCTTTCAATTGCTTTACCGACCGTTTTATGGTCAACCTACAAGATGTTTTACTACTATATTTTGAAAACTAAGATTTCAATGTTATCACCATTTTATAAACAATAAATTAAGTTCTTGATGTCAATTACTATTTTATATTTTTACAAGGTAGTTTTAATAAACTAAAATAATTTAAATAATCAAAATGTATTCAATAAAATGTTTTACTACCCTATTAGTATATTACAAATTAAATCTTGTTACTATGTTATAAATGCTAAATTATTTTCTTGCTGCCCAATAAATTGTTTTACAACTCATTGCCCAAGCTCTCCCATTATTAAGTAATGAACCGATTCGCTACTTTACTACTATTTCATAAACCAATGAGTAATTTCATAAAAGCTTCGTAAGCTATGATGCATTTATTTGGCTGTTTTAGTACAATTTTTATAAATCATTTTACCCTCTCATTAGCTGATTACATTGTTTTATTCCAGAAACAAAACTATATTATTATTGTTGTCTTACAATTTATTTTGTCATTACCTTTCAAAACTATTTTTCTGCCACCGATGAATCGTTTCGCTACTAAATCACTAAGTAAGCTACCGCTTTTCCAATATTTTATGAATCACAAATGATTTTCTTATTACTCTATGCATTGTCTTACGGATCATCTCCCAAGTTATGGTGTAACCCGATCTTCATCTTGCTAATATATCACCGATCAAACTATGATTTTGTTATTATTTAATGAATGATAAATCATTCTCCATCACTTTATCCGCTATCTTACAAACCATTTATCAAGTGTTTTACATAATTGTATTAATACTTTTATGAATGATAAATCATTATTCATCACTCTACAAGCTGTCCTGCAAACTATTTTATTTAGTATTTTACATGATTTTGTCATTATTTTATAAATGATAAGTCGTTCTCTATTATTTTATAAGATGATCCACGAACAATTTTATAGGTATTTTACAATTACCTGGTGAGCCATTTACGGCCATGAAAGTGTTTTTGTGCTATTATTTTATATAATTGATAATTTTCATTCTTTTCCAAGTAAACCAAACCCTGGAAGTGGATCCCACACCTTTGCCTGAGACTATAAATGACAACCTGCCGATCCTTGATACTGTTTCATCACTAATAAGTTACCCCACTCGTTCCGTGCGATTAGATTCTCTGATTTGGGTGTAAATATCGAACTGGATTGTCAATATAGCTGCACCCTTATGATACCATACCTTCTAGGAGTTCTAGACAACACATGCTCACAACTCGTTTCTTGTATGTGACTCGACTCCTATACCGGAATACCAAGATATCTTAGCCTGCCTAACGATTATTGATACTCGACCTCAGCTTGTGAACAAGAAGGACTTTTCTCAACAAAGTTTTGGAATTGGTTCAAACATCTCGGGTCACGAGTGCAACCGTTTAAATCGTGATACCTTTTAGTATTGAGTATTTCTTTTCAACCGTTGGTGCAACAATTTTGGTTAGGATACCGTTTGAACAAGTTAGATATTTACACTTTTTGAGCTTCGCCCGATATTAAATCTTGAACCCCCACTCAGCTTTGGCAACTAGATGCTTTTCCTTTGATGATTAGGAACATAGGTGGACCTGCTCGGCTACCCTTCTTCTTTGATGTTATTTCTTTTAAACCTCTCCTTTAAAATGTTTTTATGTCAACTTTGAAACTCATGGCGACACTTTCTCTGAAAATGCCTATTCTGAGAATTAAATTTCTTCTGGTCAATATCTTATCAGACTTTTGTTGCGAAATGTCAAATGTTTGTTTTGTGAAATTTATCTTACCCATACCACGATTGGAAACCCGATTTCTACAAACTTATAAAATCTTTTGAAACTGTGTCATCTTACGTAACCGCGAATTCTCAACAAAGAAATTTGTAACATTTGGAAAATTATTTTGGTCAAATTCGTACTAATGTTTTACCTAATGAAGTTTTCAAATATAGTCTCATCCATTTTCTGAGGAGGAAAACCTTGAGTTTGAAAACAAAACTTGAAGTTTAGTCACCCCGCTATTTTTATCACCTTTCATGGGTCGAAATAAAATTTGTGTCACCTGAATATGAACCCTACATTGGAGTTGAGACTGAGAATTTGAAGGAGACCCACTAGCAATATTGTGAAACATTGCGTAATTGAGACTTAAACCGTTTTAGTACCATCACCTTTCCGCCAACAATATTCCGACCTATTACCTGATCTAATCGCGAGGACGCGATTCCTTTTAGGGGTATGTGCTGTAACATCCGGTAATTTTTCTTAACTTATTTTACGAGCCAAAACCCTTGCTTTTGATTTCCTTAGCTTTTGAGCTTATTTGAACTTGTTTGCGTTTGAAAAACAGTGAAACATCTTATCTGATGTGAGTATTATTCCTTTATCGACCCGGCACAACCTAGAAAACTTGAATCGTATCACAATTGCTAAATTTATTAAATTATATTGAGTTTGAGAAAAATATTGAAGTTTATACTTGATTTTATTGGAAAAATAATTTCGTGAACAATGACGCAAGTTTCGTAATTTTTCGGGTCCGTTTGCTATGTCGTTTGGACCTCGAAGCGTTTTTGTGAGAAGTTTAACTCGTTGGCAGATATGGTCCCTTGAGTTATTTTATAAAACCCACCCCTACACTTCTATTAATACCAAATTTACCCTATACCTTTTAATATATATACCCCACTTATTAATATTTTATTTCATTTATTACAAAATAAAACACACACACACCATATATCTCTCTCTCTTCTCTCTCCACTCCTTCGCCGGATTCTTCATAATTTCCGGCAACACACCAGCAGATTCCGGCCAACCACCGCCGGAAAATTTTCCGGCGAAACATTTTATCTACCAAATTTATAGATCAGTTCGTTCCCGTTAATTCTGGAGCGTTTGAGCTCTTGACTCCCTCCACAACGCCGCCACGCGCCACCTCTGCCTCGCCGCCACCACACCGAGACCACCACCACCACCCGAGAGTGTTCTACGACGGTAAACCCACCCCAAGCGCCCTTAAACTTTGTTATTAACAACTTTTTATAAAACCCTAATTTACCATTTTGACTAAATCTGATTTTTACAAGTTTTCTTTTCATAAAATGGTTTTAAATATTGTTATACCCTCTCGTGTGGACCCCTTTCGATCTCGACAGTCAACTCGGTCACACACCGAGTCAACCGAGTTGACTCGGTGTGGTGTGTTTGATGTTATTATTGTTGTTTATTTATTTATTTGAGGTCCTTGAGGTTATATATTGACTTGGATTCGATATGGGTTCCGTTTGGTTTTTGGTGTACTCGGTCCGAGATGGTGACTCACCGAGTCAACTCGCGTTGACTCGGGCGAGTTGACTGCTTATGTTGCTCCTGTTGTGTTTTAACATATTTATTTCGATTGTGACTCGAGTTCTTGTTCGACTTCGTGTTCATTTTGTCTCGACAGTGGACCTAGAAGTTGGATATTATATTGGTTGTGTTCGTTTAATTGTTCTCGACAGTGGATATTGGATTTGGTTATTATTCTTGGGGTACTGGTTTTCATGTTGGAAGTTGTATATGACTCGATATAGGATTTGGTTGTGGAGTTGTATTGGATTTGGACTCGGATTAGATATAGGTTTTGGTTATATAAATTGTGTTGTGTTTATGATCCGGCCTTGGTTTCGGATTTGGGTAACGAGCCGAGAAGCCTCATGGCGAGGTTTCGGGTTTGAAAATCTATTTATTAAAAGTTATATATATATATATAAATGTTTCAAAGATGTGAATGTATACTTTCGTTTTAAACATGATTTCAAAATAAATACATATTTATATGTTTACTAGAAATAGTTCGATAAGATTTTATTTAAGTTAATGATAACTTTATAAATAAAACGTAAACTATTCCTTTATTTAACTTGGGTATTTATTCGGCTCGTTTGGTTGAACCGTGAGGGGTCACGGCTATGTTTTGTTGTTGTCATTCTTGATTCGTTGCTGTTGTTTTGTTGTTATTTTGGTAACGGGTTCGGCTTGGAAATTTATATACAAAAGGAATAACGAATTATGAAACAATAAAACGATAAAATAAATATAGTTAAGGGATTGATTGCAACACTTGGATTTGGATCGATATTGTGATTTTATATATATTGTGAACATTTAGCGATATTAGGGAACTTGACGTTAATGTAAATTACTCGAAGAGTCGTTCGGCTCGGGAAACGTTTTATAAACGGGTAGGTTATGCCAAAATTTGGTAAAACCTTTTGTAAACTTAACTATTTGAGGTTTACTAAATATTCTAAGAACCTTTTCAACTTATATTATTTTCAACGTTATCTTGGGGAAAACGGGATGAAGCCGAAACTAGTTATCATGTGTTTGTGTTTGTTTATTCTTTTCCGATTTGGTCTTTCTTTCTCATCTTTCTCGGATATTATTCGTCACGTTGACTACTTTTCTTCTATCGTTTTCGACTTCCACACGAGTCTTAAACTTTCTTTTCTCTCAAATGCCATCGGAAACTAAACCTTCTTATATTAAAACGAGTATTCGAGGAACGTTACCTTATATATATATATATTTTACTTGAGTGTTATTTCTAATAAATATTACTCATTAGGTTGTGCCGATCCAATACTGTTGTGCTTATATTTTGATGATGATTGTGCTTGGTGACTTGTGCTTGTACTTTCTTGATGCCGTTGTGCCTACACTATTCTTGAGGCCTTATGATTTACTAGTTGAGACTAGTTGTGATATCTTGCATTGCTGCGTACTCAGGTGAGTCCATAGCCCCACTTTTATCTATTTTAATTGCTTTGCAAACTACTTGGGGTGAGATACATGCTCTGTTTTTACTATGATCACAATGGTTTGAAAACTGTTTATTGAGCTGGAAACTTATATATGCTGGTACTGTGAGTGAAGCAGTAGCCATTTTGTTGGATAAGCACTAAGTACGATTTTTGCCACTATTAAGTCCCTCAGATCATGAGCCATTAATCACTTGCGAGTGAGCGCGAATATAGTATATAGGCCTATAGGAATTGACCCTCCCACTCCTTTTGCTGGATAGGCAAATTGTGGTGTACTATATTTGAGGTTGGCTAGGTATTTGGCAGTACCTAGCGTAGGGGGCATTTGTATATATGAAATTCCGCGGTTATTGTCGACTTATTTTCAGTACAGTGTTACTGGTGTTGGTTTGGTTAACGCTTGGTGTCATGAGCTTAGTGCAGTGGTATTTTTCGGGCGTATAACATCGTAGCCCCTTTCTTGAGAACTTGGAATATTGTGATCAATTACTTTACTTTAAACCTATGGATTCACTCAACCTTTGTGTTGACTTTTAGCATGTTTATCTCAGGTGTTAGATATTGCTCGTTGCATGTATTACTTGGAGGAGCTTGGCGAGGGGTATGGCTTGGTCATAGTAGACTCCGAAAACCGTTTGGGACTGTTAAATCTCTTTTTGAACTATAGCTTCCGCACTAATTGTTTAACTATTGTAAATTGAATGATTTCAATAATATCTTTTCTTCAAAATGGTTTGTGTAAAACCGTTCTTTGTACCTTTTGTTGTGATAACAATCGTGTAGCACCTCCAGAATTGTATGCTTCCGCTGATTCGGTTTTCGGGGTGTTACAAAGTACATCAACATTTTGATGATATGCTAAAAGCACTTGACAGAGAAGATCTGGTAAAACTATGGGATTTGGTCAAAGAAAGATTCAACTCAACAGAACCTACAGATGACAAAGATAGAATGTTATGGGTAGAGTTGAAAAGAATTTTTGAGCCAGATGAAGATGATGATATGTGGTTGTTTCAGGCTGGTAATCAAGATTTGACATGGACTTTGTACAACTCATGTGCAGTTCATCATGTGTCTACAAAAGCTGGAATAGATATCTACATACTGTTGGATAAAGACTATCCACTGTCAATAGGAACACTCACTTTGACGTTAAGTAGTAAACTCTTGGTGGATGAGCATAATGAGATGGCAAGAGAACTGCTGAGGAAGATATTTATGCAGGCAAAAAGATCAAGAAGATGAAGTGTTCGGAAGAATCCTCTCAGAGTAAAAGATTTAATTCAAGAAACTTGATGATTTGGAGGTAAATCACAAGTTTAGGGTAGGATTGTTGGGAATTAGAAGTCTTCATACTTAGTACAATCAAGCCAAGAGTTAAAATTGTTCAAGAGTACAACTGCTAGTACTAATTGGTTAGTACTGCTAGAGTAAGTTAGTACTGCTGAGAGAAGATACTACTGCTAAAGAGATAAAGACGTATCAAGTGATTTGTATTAAGTTATTCTGTGTATATTCTATATTTTTAGAAAGATACGTATAAGATTAATATTTTAGAAGATTTGTAGTTATCTTGTAAAGGACTCCTTAGTGTATAAAAGGAGCTCCTAGGTCATGATTATAGATACGTGTTTTTGATATATAGCTTCAAGGTTGTAAACCCTAGTACTACACAGAGTACTCGTATTATTGATAATAATATTTGAGCTTTTCAGTAATCTCATTGTTCATACAAGTTTACTGTTTCATTGATATTCTTTTAAGTATTAGAGAGTAGATTCCGCATACTCTTTAGTATTCACAAAGTTTCTAACATAATTGTTTTGGATTTATCCAAAGTAACTCAACCTTTACAAGCTCAGGAATCGATCTGTGTTTGGGATCAACAAAAATGCTATAGAAAAGCGAATGTAGAATGAAAATATGAAAGGAAAACGAGCTATTTGTAGAAATAGAAAATATGATGATGATGTTGACAATGAAACTATAATCACCGGCGAAGTGACGTTTAGAACCGTGCTCCTCCGTGCCAGCCTCGTTCATTATGGAGGTCCCAGTAGTTTCACAGTTTATAAAATTACATTAAATGAGTTTTCGAATGATAATAAAATTTATAGCCTTCTTAAGTATCCGTGCTCCTTCGTGCCAGCCTCATTTATTATAAATCTGAGATACATGCTTAAAACAGTCAACACAAAGGTTGATAAATTCATAGATTTTCTGGAATAAATGTGAATACCTTGTAAAAATCATTGTGACAAGTATATGTAAATACTAAATGTACATTTCTAAGATTCCAAGTGTATGACTATTGTACTAAATACAATATCACATGTAGGTAGTCTTTCTGTTACTCTTAATTGGACCAAGTCCTATTTGAATCGTAATTGTATCAAGGCTGTTAAATCATGGGTTACGTTGTTATACACCCATAATTATCTCATCCAATTCTTGTAAATATCGATAACCTCGATGATCTACCCGGTAGGGGGCCACCAATCATTTTGGTTAATCCTTTAACCTCGTACCAATAGAAATTGGCATAATAGTAACATCGTTCTTGTTAACCTTTAACCTCGTACCAATAGAAATTGGCATAATAGTAACATCGTCCTGGTTAACCTTTAACCTCGTACCAATAGAAATCACTAGGCCAAAAATGACCTTTTGTCACACATGGTCGTTTTTGAACGGTCACACTGTGACATTTTTACGTGACTAAAGGTACTAGCGTTAAATAAACAGCCACACTTGATCCGATTTGTGTGACCATTTCGTAAACTATTTGTCACGCATTTGTGTATATATGTGACTAGAGGGTAACTGGTAAATATTTTTCCATCATTTAGTCACGTTTAATTTGGGACGTGTGACCGATGCAAATCAGCTCGAAACATTAGTCACGCTATAGATATACATATGTGACAAATATATGTCACACAATTGAACAGTGTGACCAAAGAAGATATATGGTCACACGAAGTACTTGTGTATGTGGCTAAATTATATAGTCAAGTTTGTCACACATTATATAAACGTGACTGCTATTCTTTGCTGAATAGTTAGCCACATATGAATTTTAAATGTGTGACAACTAAAAATTCAGTTTGAAGCGTTAGTCACGAAATGCATTTAAGAGTGACAAATATATGTCACACACTTGAAGAGTGTGACCAAATGTCATATATGGTCACACAAAACCATACAAACATGATTAAGTGTAACGAAAATTCGACACATATGGTCACGTAAGTTAATATGTGTGTCTAAAGTTTAATGTGTGTTTGCTTGCCAAATCCTAATGTGTATAGTCACAGTTATTTGAAGCACGATCATGTGACTATAGGCTTTACATATGGTCACATTATAAGGGTATTATATGTGACCAATACATATGGGCACACATTAATGATAACTTATCTAATTTTGAGGGGTTAGATGTTGTAATCATTGTTCATATGTTATGGCTTGTGTTTTCTTTGTTTCTAAACTAACAATTTGCAGGAAAGGCAAAGAAAACGCTGTTTGGATTGGAATTTGAAGTTAATGCTGCTTGGCATAAATTAATGCTGCTAGGCATAACTTAATACTGCTAGCCATAAATTAATGTGCCTCTTCCTAATGATGCATTGGATGCGGTTTGCCTAGTGGAAACTGAGTATTGCAAAAACATATAAAATACATTGAGATAAAAATAAAATGCCACAAAAATATATAAAACGATTCATTTTCATTAAATAAAAAAAATATAAACATAACAAAAAGAAATAACAAAACATTAATATAATCTAAAAGCTAAACTTATGATCTTTCTCTTGATCATAAGCAAGATGAAGATTGTCATAGTCAATGTGATCCAAAGGATCATCATCGCTGATGACAGTTTCATCTTCTTTTTCAAGTTTAGCAGTCTTCCTTCTTCTTGCAGCCTTGATCAGCTTGTTTGCTTTGTGCTTCTTCCTTTGCTTCCTTTGATTCTTCTCCCATTCCTTCCTCTTCCTCTTCCTTATTTTATCCATTTCTTCAAGATACAAAACTGCAGGATGTTTGGGTGTGGATGATGATGCCGCTGTAAAAAATAAAGCACACAATATATAAAACGGTTAGAAATGGACCAAATTAAGAAAATGATATATGTGACGTATATATCTAATTAAATATATACAGATGTTTGTAGAGATTTTATAAAACTGGTAATTAAATATGTGTAAGAAACAAAAACCACAAACCTGCTTGATCCATTTGCAGATTTGAATGTATGTGTTAAGTATTGTTTAATTTGAGAATGATGAAATGAAGTAAAAAGGTAAAAGTTTTATAGGCCTACTACTTCGACAGAAATTAATTGTGGAATTTGGAAGGTTAAAAATTTGAACTTTGACCAATAACCATGTACACGTTTATCCTTGTAACATAAATGAAGTTGTTGTAATCTACTTTAATTATCCTAATTATATATTAACTAAAAATATATTAAGTTAGTTGAAAAATGAATTTAGATAGGATTAGTTTAGTTTTTAAAAATTTACAACTCGTTAATTTAATACATATTGGGAAACGTTGTGACTGTTTAAAAAAGTTACTGTAAATTAACCGTTGTGAAAAGTACCGTTCTGACACTTAAACGTTGTGACATTACGACTCTTGTGTGCCTATAAATACAAAGGAATTACAACCAAATTCTTTCATCTTGGCATTACTATTCGTATTCATTTTGGTTTGGAATTGATCGAACTGCAATGGCTTCATCATCTTCAAATCCTGCTTCAAAGAAAACAAAACGTTCAAGGGATACTTCTCCTCCTCTGCAACCATCAAGGATTGCTTCTCCTCCTCCTCCAATGCCAGAAAAATATAAAATCCACGGCATAACCCAAGAGGCCTGGGACAAATGCCATTCTGGAGGCCGATTTGGTACTGAACAACGCTTGGTTGAACTTTACAATGACCGAATCAAGCGGTTGGAAGCACAGAACATGAAAGACCAAGAGACCATACTGGAGCATCAAGAGACCATACTGGTGCATAAGAACAAAGTTGATCTTCGGAATCAAGAAATAGAAGAAATCCGTGGAAACATTGCTGATATTTACCAAAGCATTCAAAAAACTTTAAATTATCATCATTGAATTTAGCCTGATGTAAGATGATATGAATCATTGTTAATGCTGCTACTTTAATTGTATTTACAAACTAAATAAAGTTAAGACATCAAGTTAAACGAAATGAAGTTGTTGTAATATACTTTAATTATGTTAATGCTGCTTCGCATAACTTAATGCTGCTAGTAATAAATTAATGTTGCTAAGAAATTTTGGGATGTGTATGTTGGTAACCCAAACGTTTATCATTTATTACCCAAAACACGCCTAAAACACATATTCACATGTACTTACCACGCCTATTTATAGCCTATACCTCAAGTAACTTCCTCATTCATCCATTAAACAAACACAGTAAATCTTTTTTTGATCAAATTTGCAAAAGAATGTCTCAATTTGTCCTTCTTGAGGAACTTGCCAAGGCTGCTAACTCAACCGACTTACGACACCAGATGACGGTGTTCTTTGCTAGAGAGACAGAGCGCGATGTCAAGTATGCCAAAGATCTATTTGTTGCATATCAAGAGTTGCTTGATATTGTCGTTCAAAGGAACAAGATGATTGAAGAAATGGAACTTGTGCGTCCCTCGGTGCAGATGTTCAAAAGCTTGGAGTTCATGAAGAAGCTTCAAAAGTCCGATTTTATCGAGCTTTTGGAGTTGAAGAAGAAGATCGCAGAAGCGAAACTCAAGCTCTTCAACAAGCACGCATTTGTCAAGGGACTTTAGAGTTTCTTTCTTTGTACATTTATGTTCCTTTAATGTTTCTCTCTTTGTTTTAATATTATCTGTTTAATGACAATTTCCATTTTATGTTATATTTTCAATTATGTTATCTGTTTGTTGATTTATCATGTTATGCCTGTTTTGTTAATAGTCTAACAAAGATCTCAAACAAATGCATCTTGTACCAATCACATTCCTCCTCTGGATCATACCAAAAGTCAAACAAAGATCTCAAACAGGATAGTCAATTTGTGCCATTTTGGTTAATTACTGCCATAAGATATAGAGTAGCCAAAAGATCAATATCAGTTAAATTATGTTATGTTTTTTATGTTTGAAGTTTAATGTTAATGCTTGTAAAACCAACACAGAACAAAGATTTCATAAACTAACTTAACATTCAACATTTGAAAACACTACATTACAGAGTACACGACTTGCCTAGTGACATACCCATCCCAACACATATTACACACAAACATCCTAACATGACCATAAACAACTTATCATACAATTCCAACTTTGCGTTTCTAGAATTCAACTCATCTTCCAACCTTGACTTTGTAACCTTCAACTCTTCTTCCAACCTTGACTTCTCCAAAGCAAGTGCCTCAATCATTGGTCCATTATCCCTTCCTCTTTGCCTTTGAAAGAACCCATATACCAAGTCTTTGTAGTATTGACTTGGTAGGTCATCATCAAGAAACTCATACACTCGACAAGTGTCACATTTTACATACCTCTTTCCTGGATTGGCCCTTGAAGTTGATGTTTGCACCCTTAATTGACGATTACAGTGGCAAAAAAACTCAATCTTATCTCCAATTAAACGGGATTGGGCTGAACTCGATGTACTCATTTTTAGGGTTCTTGTCTTATTTATTAGGACCGTTTGGGAATAATGGGGGTAGGGGGAAATGGGTGTGTGGGGTATGTTATTAAAAAGAAAATATTATGAAGCTTATTGTGGAAGCTTTCCTCTCTCTAGTGGATATAGACAAATTAAAAGAAAATTGTGGGCCCAATTAAAAATAAAACAATATTAAAGGTTAATCCATGCCACGTCATCAAAGAGGTCATGTCAGATTGATTTGCAAGTGTGGGTTGTAGGCAATGTTTTGAAACCCGGGTTCAAAATTGACCCGGTCGAGTCAACGAGCACCGTGTCAACCGGTTTGACCGGTTGGACCGCCAGATCAACCCGGTTTTTAATTTATTATTATTATTTTTTTCTGACTGGGTCAACCCGGGTTTTTATTAAAAAATTTTGAACAAACGAAAGCCGGTCGTGTTTCGAGAACTGGGTTGACCCGGTCACTCAAATACCCGTGTGGTCACACCGGTTAACCCGACTGGGTCGACCCCGGTTTCAAAACACTGGTGGCTTTTAACATGGCACTTAATCGTTCTAAAATGGTCTAAATACGTCGAAATCTGTCGAAAATTGTCAACGTCGGTCAAAAACTAGCGAAATCGAGCAATATTGATTGAAAACGGTAAAAAAAGAACGAAAACCTTACAAACGGATGATAACGTAAAAAAAATACAAAACATATAAAAATGTTGCATATATAGTATTTGTCTTATTTACAAAATCTAACGCACATGACCCATGACACATATGATTTACAAGAAATTAGTTGGGAGCCGAGAAACAATCTGGGCCCCACTCCTCTAGCTATAGAGAATCCAATCCTACTAAAAATATGAGCAGCCGCACGTGCTCGATCCAATGTCTTGAGTCAACGAGAATCTTCGGATATATACCCTTTAGTAAGGCCACCGCATCCTTCTCAAGTTCTCTAAAGGAAGATAATGAATTACAATTCCAACAGATTACAATTACAACACGTCGTACAATATTATAATACAGAGGAAAACGTTCAGAATAGCTTAGAACATATGAAAACGAGCGAAAATTGCCGAAAACGTTCCAAATGGATGAAATCGGTCGAACACGTACGGTCGCAACCGATCAACCACCGGCGTGGTAGGAGTATGGTGTTATAGTGTGAATGTTACAGTATATGAATTGTAATTGAAGTAATTAAGCCTTTAATTCAATTTCAAAGTTAAAGCAACATTACACCAAGTTACAAACGATATAGAAAACAAATAAACACGATACGGAAAACA
>LBNU01004242.1:4027-25370 GCA_014162995.1 Artemisia annua | reverse complement strand
TATATATAATTCCCGCCATTCAAGCCATTAAAATATTCCCGCCACCATTAAAGCCGGATAAAAAGGTTAACCAAATGTTAAACAGCAAATATAACGGTTATATTTAACCGCTCTAAATAATGATATATCAATTTTATACTTTATACCGAGTATAGTTTAGCATGTTTTTTATAGCGGTTTTCAACGGCTGTAAATAATTATCCTTACTACGCACTATAATACTACGGTTCAATACCGCTTTAAAAAATGTATTTTAACCGTTGCTAAAAACACTTTGTGTACTAGTGACTCTCAGGAATGCCTTCTTAGTCAACTCGTTACTCTGGAATCTCAAACCAATTAAGGTAAAATTAATTCACATCTTGGAGAATTGCTAATTTGTTACGCGTGCATATCAACTAAGATAAAAGGGCCATTGACTTAAACTCGGTTAGTGTCCCGTTTGTAATGAGGCGTTAGAAATGGAAGATCATATTTTGTTTCTTGTATTGTTGCTAAAAGGGTTTGGAAGGGGGTCTTAAATTAGCGTAACCTTTACAATGATAACGTAACAGGCCATGGTGATGGTCTAAACTTTATGGATGAAATGAAGGTAAAGGCAGGTCATCACATCTTCTTTATACATGGTAGTTCAAATTTCTCTTTGGCTTCTTTGGAAACATAAAAAATAATTCACTTTTGAAAGAAAATTGCCAAAAATTTATTTTCAAAGATATCAAGTTGTACTAGTTTATCTGAATTTCCAATAGGCAAAAGAAACTTTTTCTTAATTGGATTGATGGTTCGTAGTCCTTGTGTTGCTTTTCCAAACAATTTGTTATTATTTTCCCTAGCTTCTTCCTAGGCTGTTTACAAAAATCTTTCGTTCAAAAAAAAAATAAGAGAGAGAGAGAGAGAGAGAGAGAGAGAGAGAGAGAGAGAGAGAGAGATACATGAAGTACAATTAAGCGCGCAACACCAACCCGAACAAAAAAAATAGAAAATAAATATAATATACACGAGAACCACCACGAAAGGCATAACGGCCAAACAATCCAACATATATATCACGTACCTTATTTTCTGCCGGTACAATTTGTTGAGGGACAAAAGTCATAGAACTCGTTCCTCTAAATTAGAAATCAGATATTTGGCGAAATTTCCTTCTAAATATGTATCTTAAAGTAGCATCGAGTTCTAAAAATAAACATAACAAACAAGCTAAGGGGAAGGGTTAGATTTGGAAAGATGAAAAGAAGAAGGGGTAAACTATAGACATTTAACCTAATAACACAATTATAAAATCCTTGCATTGTAGGTTGTCTCGTCAGGCTTTTTGTTCAATAGGCGCCGCACAAGTCATAGCAAACCCTAATGGCAACAGTTTCATTTTACCTGTTCGAAGAATCAAGGCCTCCTGAATCATATGTGAGTCTTTTCTTATTCCTCAGATTTTTAGTCTAGTCTTTTCAATTTTTGATTATGTCATGCTAACTTAGGATCTTTATCACAATGCAGGTGACTGAAAAAGGATACATCATTGTTCATAGCATTTCGAATAATATAATCCTGACAAGGTAACTGTTGATTCTTTTAAATGACGAGTGTTCATGCATGGTATTTATTAACTTATTCTAGATCGCAGATCTAACACAGAGGAACAACCTTTTTTATTTTGTAGATCTATGTTAGGTGATTGGTGGGAGTGGTGGAATGAAAAAACCCTTCCTATCAATTTGGAATAAGTTTTTAGATCTCGTCAGGATTTGACATTGGAAGGGAGAAGAAGAGGAGGTTAGGAGGGAGAATGCTTGGGCTTTTGGTTCAGAGATTCTTTTGTTAATTAACCTCCCAGAACTCCTACCTATCTGAAATCCGTTTTATGGTGTTGGTATTGCTACCAACAAAATTATTGCTACAGATGAGGTCGGTTTGTAAAGCATGACGTGATGTAATCTCCGATTGCAGTTTTATCAAATCCCTCAACTAGGTTACTAAAACCGTAATGGTCCATCTGTATATAGAGATGAATTAAGGAACTTTGCGTTAGGTTACGATGCAACAACGAAGGCTTACAAGGTTGTAAGGATTGTGCGTTTTACCGGCAGAAGATTTCTGGGTTATCAAAAGAATGTTTTGTACCCTCGGTTTAACGATGATGATTATGATTCAACTACAGCCAGCGCATATAATATCAAGACTGAAAAATGGTTCGAGATTGAAAATTTCCCATATGTCAGTCTGTGGAAATGCTCAAGGTGTAACGGTGAATGGGGCCCCACATTGGGTGATGTATCGGGAGCATTCTGCTAATGATCAGGTCATTTATCCTGTTATTGTTTGCTTTGATCTAGTCGAAGATAGGTTCAAAGAAATTTATTCCAATGATCAGGATTTGTCATTATGAAAGTGCATCAAGAACGATTTCAGCCCGGAGGAAGAAGAGGAGGAGGTTAGGAGGGAGAATGCTCGTGGAGTAACTATGAATGGTTTTCCACATTGTGTGATGTTTAAAAAACGTGGTCAAGATAAAGTTATGGACCTTGTTAGTGTATATTTTGATTTATCAGAGGAGATATTTAAAGAAACTTGCATACCCCATTGGTTAGTGCCGTCGTCTAAATATGAGTTTGGTGTTATCCCACGATTCCCCATGCTTTTGCATAACCCAAACTTCATTGTTTGGTTCTGTGTAATGAATGAAACATAAATTTTATTTAATTTTCTCTTGTTTGTGTAACAAATTTGCGTTTGTTAGGTTTGTTAATAGAATTTCAGGTCTTGAACCCAATATTAAATGTATATATGTATATCTTTGTTATCGACCTTTTTTAATATATATACTGATATCCATGATCTTATCTTGAGACCGTTATAACTAATTATTACGTATTCAGTAATTGTATTGTATATTTTTACGGCGGGTGGCAAAGGATGTTAGTACATGTAAATCTTCTTGTTAAAAAAAGATATAAAGATTTCTACAATTAGAGAGAGCCAACATAAATGTTAAAGAATTTTAGAGAATAATTTGGTTGTTAATTAGAATCTGTGGTTTAGGTTCTGTTCATGTCCTACATGGTTATATATAATTCTGCAGGTAAGCTGTAGGTTTCAGTTGAGAGTATGAGAGTGCAGCAAGTTCTAGGCAATTGAACTTAGTAATAATGCTTAAAATGTCACATGGATATCATTAGCATCTACAATCCTTGGTTTTAAAGTGACATTTAACTAAGAAGATGTGCATAAATTATTCTAAGATAGGTATGCTGATCTATATCTTACAGTGTACTTGCAGAGCTTGCTCTCATGTTTTAACATAAAATGGAACTTACTATGTGTGAATGTGCTGGGTTGCTAATATGTTTACGATAGAAAGTGATTGGGTACTAATTATTGAGTTCGAAAGTGATTGGGTACTCGACTTTGGTTTCTGCATTTTACTTAGTATGAAATGATATGAAAATATGCAACTGATACATGGGTTAATGTTGTCAATATTAGCGGGCTAACCTATAATCTATTTTCTTATTGGTATTTTACTAATAATTAATGTGTATGAATGCATGTAGAAATATCATAGTAAAGCTTGATGATAACCAAAACAAAAAGATGCAAAACCAGGAAGAATAGTTCTCATTCAGACACCTAGATGTACATAGCCAGAAAAGGTTCATCTGTGCCTTGGTTACACCTACGCTCCTCAATCGGTATTCATAGAAACCATAAACGTTGAAGGGGTGTAACAAGAGTAACATGAACTAAGCCTTAAACGATTAGCTACAATATAATAGTGTTTCAAGATAGTCAATTTCAAGTTTAATTTTCCATTATCTCATATATCTACAAATAATGTATATCAGAAGTATAGGCGGTAGTTTTGACCTATTAATGGGTGATTGGGTTGATTTGGGTTGGACATTGCTTCTCGGATTGATACCTAATAGTGAGAAAGATCACAAACTATCCTTCTTGGCTTCATGCCAAAACACAGAAAGAACCACACAAACATGGGTGGGTGGCGGGGTAAGGTTAAAAAATGGTTGGGTTGGCATAGTTTGCCAGTTTATGTCTAGATTTATTCAAATATATTAGCTCTGATTATACTTCTTAAATAAGTTAAGAGAATAACAAAAAAAATTCAACTTGGTGATTATAAATTTATGGAGGGATTAAACAAATAATAACTTAGTAGACATAAATATTCCATTGGAAGCAGTACAATAACTCAGAGAAGGGACTTTGGAACACAACTAGAGAATGTTGTTTTTTTTGTGAAAAGTGTTCCAACTTTTTCAATTCGCAAAAAGCTTGGAATGGATTAAATAGCATAAGAAACAATAATTTATTCGAAAGTCTTCATTGTGTAGGAATGGATTAAACTATTCAATCTATAGTCTAATTACTTAACTAGAATGATCGAATAGACAAATATTTGTGTCATGACATTGTTGAAGAAATTGTTGAGGCTTTAGTAAGTTCCCTCTCCCTCTCCCTCTCTATCTCTATATAGTCCTAAAAAATACGCATTCTAACTTGTACCATATCGGGCAGACAGAAGGAGAGTCTCATGATGATTTGTGCTCAACCGCCCTAAAAAGACTGAAAGAAGCCTCTCCTTTGAGCTTGAAGATCACTTTGCAACCGGTGATTCTGCTAATTCCATATTAGTTTTATATGAAATATTTATTGTTAGATTCGGGGTTTAGAAAGATGGCTTTGCAAAATGAATTTTTGCGCTACTACTTGTTACTTCAAGGCGAGTGATCTCTGTCCTTAAAGCAATTTCGCCCCCACCTTTCTTTTAGAACAATCGTGTTATGGGTTACTGACGAATTGCCTCCCAAGATACAATGAAGCAACGTATGTAGCAATTATCAACACTACACGATGGTGGTGATAATCCGGATGAACTACCGAGTTATCGGGGATTTCAAGACCCTAAAAATAATAGTTCTATAGCACTATTATGTATAGCAATCAGGTATATTGAAAATAAGGTTTTGTATGTGTTTTTTTTTGGTTTTGGATAATAAAAAACGTTGGAATAATGACTCTATATATAGGCATGCTCGTGACCATTCAAATAGTCCCAATGGTTCACCAAAAGGTGCAATTAGCGACGGTTTAACGACGACTTAACGACAGAAAAAGCGTCGCTAACTGAAACCTTTTCTAACAGTCGCGATGGTTCAGTCAAAGACACCCTTTTAACAGAAATAACCGCCACCTTTGATGAATAGGTGCGTCTTATTGATATGATGTTTCATTAGCGACGGTTTTGTGATAGAAAAACTGTCACTAATTGCCATTTCGTTGGTCACCACCAAAACATAACAAACCCTTACCTTCCTTCCTAAGACACAACCCAAAAAGACACTTATGTTTGTTTTGAAAATAGTTTCCCAACAATCCCCCACCATTTTCAAAATAGACATAGTTTTGAATGATACATACGACCTAACCCGATTCAGAAATCCCCGGGGGTGTTATGCATAAGTAAAGATGGAATATTACACCTTGAATCTTTACATAGTGAAAGCACTCAAGTTTAACTAGGGTAAGAATGGTTGGACCAAAGCCATTGAACCATCTTCCTTTATATGTTAAGCGGAAACGCTTCACGCATATCCTTCCTCTCGTTCATTCAGTCCACTTTGTGCCGACCCGTTGAAACTGGCCATGGGTCTATATCTCGGTTTCTCAGAATGCTTTAGAGCCAAGCCCTTTAGCTCATAGGAAGCGGCCTCACTTCCACATTCAGATAGGTGGATATTATCAGGAATGTTACCGTAGCTTAAACATCCCAACACAACATGTGTTATAATTCCATTAAGAATTTTACAATTCACCCTTATCTTACACTACGGTTCAAGTTCTGCTAACCCTGGGATGATTATGAAATTTGCAGAACTCCAAGTCACGTTCGGATGATGTACTTTTGCTTCTCTAGAGACTTGGTGAATAACCAAGCGTCAAGACAAGGTTCCATCATGGATGACTACTTGTACGTGGGCTTAAGTCCCATCCCTTGCGAAGTACTTTCAATCAGTTTTCTTGGCAATCCTTTTGTGAAAGGATCTGCTAAGTTCTTACTAGATCGTAAGAAGCTAACGGTGATCACCCCATCATTTATCAACTGATTGACTTGTCTGTGCCTAAGTCCGATATGCCTAGACTTACCATTGTACACTTGATTGTACGCTCGTGATAGTGTAGATTGACTATCACAATGTACAGATATTGGTGGCATAGGTTTTGGCCATATGGGTATGTTTATTAACAAATCCCGTAGCCATTCTGCTTCTTTGCAGCATGAAGCCAATGCCACAAATTCTGCTGCCATAGTAGAGTCTGTTAAACAGCTCTGTTTCTTTGATCCCCAAGACACTGCACCCCCACCAAGAGTGAATATCCATCCGCTCGTGGATGCGTAGTCTTCTTGATCAGTTATCCAGCTTGCATCAGTATAACCTTCTAATACTGATGGCTCTCCGCTGTATTCCAAACCATAATCCATGGTTTTCTTCAAGTATTTAAATACTCGGTTTACAGCATCCCAATGTTCCTTGCCAGGACTACTAGTATGCCTACTTAATCTTCCTACGGCATATGCAATATCAGGTCTAGTACATGTCATGGCATACATAAGACTACCAACAACCTTAGCATACTTGTTTTGGGCTAAGATTCTACCAGTGTTGTAAGTTAATTTAGAACCAACTTCGAATGGAGTGCTAACAGGCAAGCAATCAAAGCTGTCAAAACGCTTTAAGATCTTTTCGATATAGTGAGACTGTGTTAACATCAGTCTGTTTTCCTTTCGAAGAATCTTGATGCCTAGGATAACATCAGCTTCTCCTAAGTCTTTCATATCGAAGTTTTCAGACAAAATTTTCTTTGTCATTTGCACTTGTTCTAGGTCGGTTCCAAAGATTAACATATCATCTACATATAAGCAGATTATAACTCCTTTTCCATTAACGAACCTACTGTATACACACTTGTCTGATTCGTTAATTCTAAAGCCATTAGATAAGATCACTTGATCAAATTTTTGATGCCATTGTTTTGGAGCTTGCTTAAGCCCATACAAGGATTTAACAAGCTTACAGACTTTGTTTTCTTGTCCTTGTATTATGAAACCTTCTGGTTGTTCCATGTACACTTCCTCCTCTAATTCACCATTCAAGAAAGCAGTCTTGACATCCATTTGGTGAATTATGAGTTTATTGATGGAAGCCAAGGCAATCAAAATTCTAATGGTTGTAGTCCGTGCAACCGGGGCGTATGTGTCAAAGTAATCAAGTCCTTCCTTTTGTGTGAAACCCTTGGCAACTAATCGTGCCTTAAACTTTTCAACACTGCCATCAACTCTTAATTTTCTTTTGAAAATCCATTTGCTCTTGATGGCTTTTGATCCAGGGGGCAAGTCTACAAGAATCCAAGTATTATTTCCTATGATGGAATCCATTTCATCATTCACAGCTTCTTTCCAGAAGGATGAATCATGAGATTTCATTGCTTCAGAGTATGTTTGCGGATCTTCATCCAAATTATAAATTATTGGATATTCCCTTAGCAAACTTTGTCTATCTCCTTCAATTAGATACATTTCAAAATCAGGACCGAAGCTTCTTTGCCTTCGTTGGCGAGTGCTCCTTCTAGGTTCAACTTGTTGATGATTTTGGGAAGAATCATCATCATTCCTTTCAGCAGTTGTAGGAATTTCCGTAGACACAATTTCCTTGGAAAGTTCATGTGCCTTAGGAATAGTTTTGAACCTGTGTTCGTCGAAACGAGCATCTCTAGATTCAATAATAGTATTAACCGAAATTAGATCATTTGGTTCTACTACTATGAATCTATAGGCTTTGCTATTTTGGGCATAACCCAAAAATATGCATTCAATGCCTTTATCTCCTAATTTTCTTTTCTTCGATTCAGGAAGTCGGACTACAGCCCTACAACCCCAAATCCGAAGATAATCTAGTTTTGGAGTTCTTCGTTTCCATAACTCGTATGGAGTCTTATTACTCCTTTTGCTTGGTACTCTGTTAAGTATGTAACAAGCTGTAAGCAATGCTTCGCCCCAATATCCAGATCTTAATCCGGAATAGGACATCATGGAGTTAACCATATCCATCAAAGTGCGATTCTTTCTTTCCGCAATACCATTCTGTTGTGGTGTATACGGAGCTGTAACTTGGTGAACAATTCCCGTAGATTGGAAATATCTAGGGTCGTAGTATTCACCACCCCTATCAGTCCGTAGACATTTTATTTTAGTATCACACTTAAGTTCCACTTCATTTTTGTAGATCTTAAATTTTTCAAGGACTTCATCTTTTGAATGTAAAAGATAGACATAGCAATATCGTGAATAATCATCGATAAAAGTAGCAAAGTACTTTTTCCCACCAAGTGTTGGTGTAGCATGTAAGTCACATACGTCACTATGCACTAATTCTAAGATTTTTGAAGATCTTTGATTTGTAGGAAAAGGTAATCTAGTAATCTTAGTATGCATGCAAGTTTGACAATTATCATTTTTAGAATCTAACTTAGGAATTAGATTTGCATTAGCCATATTTCTCATGCGTTTAAAATATACGTGACCTAATCTAGCATGCCATAATAAAGAAGAATCAAAGTAAGCAGAACTAGTAGGCATTTTATTGATAGCATCATTGTTAGTTACAATACCAGCAGACGCATTATCAGCGTCGCTTACATCAGTCATGTTTACATCATTCACACTATTGTTTACAACATCTTTAATGTTCAACTTGAACATTCCACTGGTGTGATAACCTTTGCCAACGAACTTTCCACCTTTAGAGAGGATGAATTTGTCAGATTCGAAGACAAGCTTGAAGCCGAATTTGTTTAGGAGTGACCCAGATACCAAATTCTTGCGGACATCGGGGACATGGAGGACATCTTTAAGGGTTAGGGTATTGCCAGAGGTGAACACCAAATCGATTTTACCCTTTCCTTTCACTTGTGCAGTTGATTGGTTTCCCATGTAAAGCATAGAGTCCAATGGCTCGTATGTTTTGAACATGGACTGGTCATTGCACACGTGCCGGGTGGCTCCAGAGTCCACCCACCAAGATTTCTCTTCTTCGAGGGAGAACGCCTCGGATATCATTGCAACAAAGTTGTTATCTTTGTTTTTGTCTCCATCTTGTTTCTTCTTTAAGGCGCGGCAGTCCCGCTTAATATGTCCCGGCTTTTTGCAGTTATAGCAGATGACATCCTTTTTGTTCCTTTTGGACTTCTTTTTGTCCTTGTCATCGTGCCTACGTTTCTTTCCACCAGTTTTGGAAGATTCTCCTTTTTCCTCCACGACGTGTACCTTGGACGTGTCATCGTTTGCTTTGTTTTCCAAACGATATTGTTCTTCAATAAGAAGATGCTTACCAAGGTCTTTCAAGGATAAATCATCCTTACGATGTTTAAGATTTTTCTTAACATCTTTCCAAGTGGATGGGAGTTTATCAATAATGGATGCCACTTGTATGGATTCATCCATATTCATGTTGTTTTGTGTAAACATACTAAGAATGTGCTCAAGTTCATACATTTGGTCCATTATAGGACGTGAATCTACCATTTTGTAAGAATTAAATTTAGAAACAATAAATTTCTTACTTGTTGCGTCCTCCGTGAAGTATCGTTCCTCGAGAGCATTCCAAAGTTCCCTAGCCGTGGGATAGTTCTGATAAACGTCGAAGAGTGGATCCGACATAGCATTGAGGATATGGCCACGACAAATGAAATCGTCATTTGCAAACTTGAGACGGTCACGGGATGCAGTCAAGGTCTCGTTTTCAGATTCCTCGGGGTACGGGTTGGTCAGGACACATGCGACTTTCAATGTTGCTAAAAGAAATTGTAGTTTCTTTTGCCAACGCTTGAAACTTCCACCGTCGAAACGGTCCAACATCACGATGTCGGTTGACATCTGCATCAGGTTTTTGGACGCCATCTTGATGTGTAAATTGCTTTAAGATTGTTAGATTCGGGGTTTAGAAAGATGGCTTTGCAAAACGAATTTTTGCGCTACTACTTGTTACTTCAAGGCGAGTGATCTCTGTCCTTAAAGCAATTTCGCCCCCATCGTTCTTTTAGAACAATCGTGTTATGGGTTACTGACGAATTGCCTCCCAAGATACAATGAAGCAACGTATGTAGCAATTATCAACACAACACGATGGTGGTTATAATCCGGATGAACTACCGAGTTATCGAGGATTTCAAGACACTAAAAATAATAGTTCTATAGCACTATTATGTATAGCAATCGGGTATATTGAAAATAAGGTTTTGTATGTGTTTGTTTTTGGTTTTGGATAATCAAAAAAGTTGGAATAATGACTCTATATATAGGCATGCTCATGACCATTCAAATAGTCACAATGGTTCACAAAAAGGTGCAATTAGCGACGGTTTAACGACCACTTAGCGACAGAAAAAGCGTCGCTAACTGAAACCTTTTCTAACAGTCGCGATGGTTCAGTCAAAGACACCCTTTTAACAGAAATAACCGCCACCTTTGACGAATAGGTGCGTCTTATTGATATGATGTTTCATTAGCGACGGTTTTGTGACAGAAAAACTGTCACTAATTGCCATTTCGTTGGTCACCACCAAAACACAACAAACCCTTACCTTCCTTCCTAAGACACAACCCAAAAAGACACTTATGTTTGTTTTGAAAATAGTTTCCCAACATTTATCGTACCAATAGATTTTTCTTTATCAATTTCCTTCCAAACCAAATCAAGACAGAAGCATCACACTTTTATCAAACTACTGTTGTTATTAAGTAAAGAAATACAATACAATTAGTTTGAAGATAAGACTGTCATTTTATTATGTTATATGATCTGATAAATACAATCTTAATTTGTTATTGCAGAACATTTTCTTCTCAGAGGCAATCATTTATGGGCATCTATGTTCAACGATCACAAGTACCTCGAGCTATAATCATTGATGGTAAGGATCTATCTATCGAACTAAATTTTGCCTTACTAAATATTAAACATTCTTTCTCCTTGGCTTTATGCTATTAGCTGATTATTATTAGACCTGTACAATGATCTTATGATTTAAATGCGTTCATCTTCATTTGGCACCGACTATAACAGAGTCTAGTCTAGCTTATGAACTGACTATATCAGGCTATTAGTTTGAATGGGTAAATTTAGATTGGGTTTGGTTTAAAATGGGTCATTGGGTCAGTTTGGTAGTACGCGTCAGTTTAGGTTGGGTTCAGTTTGAATGGGTCGGTTTAGGTTTGAAATGGGTCATTGGGTCACTTTGGTAGTACGGGTCAGTTTAGGTTGGGTTCAAAATCTCAAAGAAATTGTATGTAGGTACCAGTTACAGGTTAATATTTTTAGCTTTGAACTAATTGTTCTTTATGTCTTATTTTTTTGTTTAATGGATATGAAGTCGGTTAATACTTTTACCTTTTTAGATGAGCATATCCAAGTTAGACAGTCGACTGAACTATTTGTTATGTGCTGATATTGTAATATTTCTATTTTGAATCTGATTACGATTTAGAAGTTTAGAAGTGTTATCATATGTTTTTATCAAATTGAGATTGTTTTAGAGATTGATGTGTTTAAACTTAATTTGAGAAATGCAGTTTTTATTTGTGCAATAATTTTGTTGTTGTTGAGAAATGCAGTATGTATTTCTGCACATTTGAGAATGCGATTTGTATTTTTGCCAGAAATGCAATATGTATCTGTACATTGCAAAGTCAACTTTTGCTGACTGAAATTGGCTATAAATTTGCGTCATTTTAGTGATTTATAGAAAACTAGTGTACCCTTTAGTGACTAAAAAGTTTTAGTCACTAATACTTTTGAACTTTTGCTCACTAAAATTTTAGTAATGAAAGACTTTTAGTGATCTTTATTACTTACTCTTTTTTATGTAGTGGGAGTTGAGAAATTAGCATTTAGTGACTGTTTTTTTTTCTTTTGCTCACACTTCTTTTAGTGAGCAAATGTCATTTTTTTTGTAGTGCTCGCATAATGTTATAGTATGGCGACCTTTATGCAAAGCAATGATGTTTTATATCGGCAATGGATTTTATGCATGCGAAAAATATATGCAATTTTAGATCTTTAGATGGATATATATGTAAATGCCTCATTGTTTAAAGTTTAACTGTGTATTTTATCAAAAGGTATTTGAAGATTCCAATAGTAAAAGGTCTTTATTATTGTTTAAACCGTGTAAAACTGTTCATCCACGAGCCAAATTTAGGATTTATTTAAGTTATTTATTTTAATGGTATTAAAATGGTTTTTAAAGCTTCCATTAATAAAATGTCTCCATTGTTGTTTTAACTGTGTATTGTAATTATATATTTAAATTAATTAAAGTTAATTATTTTAGAGGGTATTTTGAGGAATCAAATTCACTTATTTTTAAAAGATTTTAAGCATTGAGGGATAGACAAATTTGTTTATAAGTCGTAGAGATAAATTGAATCACCATGTTGTTCATGTAAATTTAATTTTGATATTTAGTTAAATACTCAGTTAAAAAAATTTAAGATTTTTTATTTACTACTCACTAAGGTTTAAAAAAAATCAGTGACAAAAAAAGTGAAAACTTAAAATGTCTAATGTTACTATTGGTAGATAACTCATATGCACTATAAGTACTATAATTAAATCTACAGTTTAACTTAAAATGTCTAATGTTACTATTGTAACCTTGCATTTGTAATTGAATAATAAATTATGAGCTCAAAACGTTGTTAAACATCTAATACCAGGGAAAGTTAAAAGTTGTCCTAGGGTTACCAATATCATTAAGGGAGTAGGTTTGGTTTGTAAAATCAATTAGGAAAGAATAAAGGCTTGAAAAAGAAAAATATTAATGTAGAAAACTTATAATATGAATGCTTGTGAAATACAAAATTAATAGATGAGTTGAAAGCAAAGGGAGTAGTGAAGTGCATGTGTAAAGTAAGTCACGTCATTTTAGATGAGTAGAAGTACTATAATTATATCTACAGGTTTGGTTTGTTAAACATACCGTTTGGATATAAATTCTAGTCACTAATCCTAAATACCCATAAGAGAGCTGCAAGGGTAAGCAGGCGTGATATATTTAATCTTTTTGCCGAATGGCATAACCATATATTGCACCGCACCCATAGCCATGTTTTTGGGATGAAAGTGATTGGGTTGGCGAGCGCCATTATTATTATTATTATTATTATTATTATTATTATTATTATTATTATTATTATTATTATTATTATTATTATTTTAAACATCACTTTATTATTATTATTATTATTATTATTATTATTATTATTATTATTATTATTATTATTATTTTGGGAGTGATATTTTTGGTAATGTGTTATAAGACCTATGACGCCTATAACAATTAGAGTTGGTTTAGGTGTTTTAGTTATAATAGTATTATTAGGTGTGTGCTAAGTGGCAATAAATAACAATTATTGAGTTGTCACTACACCTATCTCTAACAAACTCCCCTGATAAGTTCTACTCCGGTAGTTTCTAGCATACAAATGTATGTGATTCACAATATACTATCGGCATGGATCTTGATTAGAACGACCAATACCCTTAATTTTATGATTATGAATTGAATGAGAGGTGAAAGCTAAGAATGAGAAGCATATCAATGCACAAAAAACGCCTCAAAGTCTGAATGCATTTGGGGTGTTTGTTTGAGCTTATTTTATAGTTTATGAGCTTATTTGATTATGTTTATATTTAATAAGCTCATTTAATTGACTTTTAGTTTATGAGACTATCTATTTTAAAATTATAGCAGCTTATTAGTCAAGAGAATAAGCCTAAAAAAAAGGCTTGCCGGTATAAGTCAAATGAGTTTAGAAGGCTAAGCGTTATAGTCATCAAACTCACCGCTTTCATATCAACATTACATAACCATTTAACATACTATAAAGCCCACCACCTTTTAACTGCTATAGTTACCACTAAACTAAAAATATAAAAATACTTCAATTTATACGAACATAACACACGATACATGCGACAGTCACTTTGTTTGTTTAAAGTTAAGGATGGTGATTATTGGAATGAGTAAAAAATCTTGGGAAAGCCATAGATTGATGGTAGATACGAGTACATGATGCAGTAGTGTTTGTGTAGTCACATAGATTCCCTGCAGATTCTCTNTATATAAAAAGACTATAAACTTAAAAGTGCGGAACAAAAAGTATAAAGTTTAATAAGTCAAAAACTTAAAACTAACAAAAAAACACGAAACACAAACTAATAAAAAACTGAGTTGTAATAACTGGGGGACAAAAAAAATATTTTGTACTTTTATCCCTTTATGTCACATCCAATAGTGGGATAAGATAACCCCTCTCAAAAATATGGGAGGAGTTTATACGGACCTTCTCATAGGGGGAGTTACGTGAGGCCCTGTGCAATGTGAATTTGTACGATATGTATCGTGGTTTGTACATTTTGATGAAAACCCCCTATTGTCACATCATAAGGGGCGTTAATAATATAACCCAGAAAATATATCTTGACCATTTTTTGGTTGTGGTGTTCCCGATGTCCGACCAAATTATTTATCGAATGAAACCAAATGACTGCACATGAATTGCTGGCACGTCAAAACGTACAATATGTATGTCAAAACAATGTAAGCATACGCCATCTTTTTGTTTTCATGCAATTGAAATGACGAAATAGGGCCACCCTTTGAGTAACAAAGTTAAGGGTTTTTTTTTTTTTTTTTTTTTTTTTTTTCCTCTCTCTCTCTCTCTCGCTCTCTCTCTCTCTCTTTCTCTCTCTCTCTTAGCTAAGGGTCCATGTGGGTCCTACCACCTAAAAAGTAATAATATTAAATTCTATCCCAGGAAAAAAAGAAACATCCCCTAAGACTAGTGACAATGTTCACTTAGTTTTTTTTTTAACATTACCGCCTTATATCACATCAGTTTTCTCTCTTTTCTCATTTTCCTTCACTCTCTCTCACTTGTTTTTGGACATGATCACCTTACACTCACTTTTTATTAATATACACACTTTATGCAATTATACGTCACTAAATACCCCACATACTCACAAATAAAATAAAAAACAATAACAAGAGTTAGGGCCCCACATCGCTTCATGTAAACCAGGTAACCAAGTCATCGAATTGTGTCTTGAAAATCGAAAGTCACTTAGTGAATTTGTGAGGCGGCATGGTAACTAGGTGACTTTGGTTTCACCGATTTCATTTTCACCTCCTTGCCTACCGGTCTAAGCCGACGGTTCATGTGTATTAAAGTACAGTATCACTATCCTCTTGTTTGTAGTTTTGGGGCATTTACATATATCCCGTATATACATCATTATTTACATATTTTCACAAACCTTGCTTTAATAACCTTGTAAATCATGCATTAAAAACTTGTATTTTGAGAAGTATATAAATATTGATGTGTACATGAGGATATATATAAATCTCCCCTTTAGTTTTTATGGGAAAAGTTTTGCTATATCAATATATATCTTCTCATAACATCAGAATTTATCAAAAAAAAAAAAATAAATAAATAAAAATAAGGAAAAAAAAAACTCACTCCCCCTTATAACACCAGATGCCTTCGTGCATTCCTGAACTCCACAATTTTTTTTTCATATTTTAAATAGCAACACATTTAGCTAAAATTTAACTTTCATTAATAAAAAGAATATATTAAGAATTTAGCCTAATACTATAGTTTTATAACTAAACTCAGATTAATCCACATTTAGCCCAATACTCTTAATAAACACTAACAATTTTTGGCCTATAAAAGTTCAATCCATCCTAAACATAAAATGACATATAAGATAGCATTTTGCCATAATATTTTCTTATCTATAAACCCCCATATTCATCAGTTACGCCCATATCTTCAGTTGCCATTTCACACTCACCAACTGAACAAACAAAACAAGGGGGAAAAGTTTCACAAACCAGACACAAACATTCGAAAAAGAGAAAGAAAAAAATTTAAAAAACGGGACCATTTGACGGGAAAACGCGAGCCACAGTGCGCATTCACACCGTATGGTTGCGTTTTCTGGGATCATTTCGGCTGGTTACGACGGCGCATGACTCGAAAATGTGAGCCATGATGTGGAGCTCGCGGCATCGTGTAGCAACCCATAAAATCTCAGCACTATCATTCCCATTACAAATACATATAGTAGGTATTTTCACAGGTAAATTTTTGCTTTTTGCATGCATGTCATTACATAAGTGACTCTCTAGACTTACTTACGTATCCATACAAGCTAAATATCTTTACCTACAGACCCTATAAACTCCTGGTATGTCAAGCATAGGATTACAACAACACCACACTAAGTAAATTACTAATCTAACACACTAAACTCATCACTAAATCCTAAACTAACAATTAATAAGCCCTAATTAGGTCTATGTGTTTACAAAACCCTAATTGCTTATCTGAACTAGTTTGAAAGTGTTCAAAGCTTATGTATAAGATACCTTAGCTTCATTAGGATACTTTAGCACCCTTAGACTCGAGTACCATCCATTAGAGCTTAGGTACAAGTCTCTTAAGTACGAAACCATAACTAGGTTATAACTTCCCGGAAACTAGGTCAAACCTTCTCAAATCTTTCCCATAAGCTACCACCACTTAGCATAAACTTCTTAGGACTTAAGATTAGTCACTAAACACTCATAGGACTCTAATCTAGGCACTAAACCTTAAGCTAAACCCTAATCAGCCACTAAGCAAGATTAGGCTATAACTAAACCTTAAACCTAAAACTAAGTACCCTAAGCACCTCTAGCACCTCAAGCACCCTACCTAGTAGCTTACACACCACCTTAGGCTTAACCTAGCACCCTAGCACTATGACAACTCGGAAATTCGGGCTCCTATATAATTATCCTAATATAATCTTTACTTATATTTCGGGAACGTTCGTCGAAGTTTAGAATACTAACCGCGAGATTTGGCTGTATAACGAATAAAACACGGATAATAATTAAATCGGGCAACGAAAAATAAAAATATACGTATCTATAATCAAATTTAATGGAATAACGTTCCTAAGATTAATGGAAATAGTCTCGGGTGCTCGGGAAATAATTATAACATGGTTTATTGGTCTCGCTTGTATCTCGTTAAAAATATAATAGAAATGACAATATTGGTCCTTGAGGGAGCATTAGGGTTTGATAGTAGTCCCCATACATCACCCCTTACCCTATATATATATAACTTTATAATAATTTAGGGTTCATTTCCCTCTCTCTCTTTTCTCTCAGCCGCTACCTACACCCACCCCAACCTCATCTTCTCCGGCCACATTTTCCGGCGAAACTCCACCACCGCCGCGAGTGGTGCTCCACCTCCACCACCATCATTCATCATTTTTAATACTCTTTCANTTGAGCCGTGTCGGGTGTCACCTAGACTCCCTAGTCTTGTGTGATCCCGACAAGCCAAGTAGACATGCTATCATTTTTAGATGTTGACTATTTGACCCGTGATAAAAATGACTCGAAACGGATATAACCCGTGAAAATATAATAATTGATTAAATGATTGTGACATGAGTTTTCATAAATATACATATATATAGTTAACTTTAAATATTTAGTAACGATTGATAATCGTTATTTCATATTTACGAGTTAATAATATTAATAATAATAGTTAGAGACCGTTAAGTACGTTATATAACGTTTACGAGATTAACAAGAAATATTAGTAAACGTTGACAACGTTCGTTAATATTTCTAGATTAATAAGAGAACGTTGAATAACGGCGAACACGTTATCTAATAATTATTATTAGAAATAATAAACGAAACAAGATTTAATATGGAAATGGACGGGTTACTAATCGTTTCGAGGACACGTTTATCGAGACTTACCCTTTAGGAGGTGTTGAGGTATATATTTGATTAGTATCGAGTTACGGATTGGTTAATATTAATATCACTATTTGACACGATTAACGAACTAATTGAGTGGTTAAATTCAATTAGTATACAACGAGCGTGTCGAGGGAGAATATTAATAGGTGACCCATCCTACGACTTACCATAACTTTACTAAGTATGAGTTAACTATGAATTAACAAGTACATTGATGGAATTGTTGGACTATCGTATTAGCGAATACGATAAGTATCCAATAATTCGTACGATTTCTATTGTTAAGTCTTGGTTACTTGAGGATCGACTTTGACCATAAGGTTGACCTAGTAGACCATTTAAGTATGATTGTTTTGGATGGATTATGTAGTTTGACCCGGATTTTTCGTATTGAGTTTTGACTCGTTTTGATTGAAGTCGAACATTATTCACCTCTTGGTGTGAGTATTCTTGAATCTTGTCTCGATTCTTGTTGGCTTCGCTTGTTTAAGTATTGGCGTGAGTTCACTTGAGTATATGTAGTGTTCTCACCACACACACACACAATGATATCAAACGCAAACACAAACACTATCGAACGGATAACGAATGAGTTGACGACGTAAGATTGGGTAATACATGGGAGTAATTATCTTATGGAGATTTAGTTCGTCGCTGAGAAGTACGTATTGGGATAAGCCTTGCTTATAGAAGACTTCGTCGGTTTCGTACCAATCTTTGGGATATTATTGTGATTTACTCTTGATGCCAAGTTGTGTCGGTCGTGATTCTTGCATTGCTGTGGCTAAGGTGAGTTCATAGCCCCCTTCTTTTAAATAAGTTTTCATAACTATCTTGGGGGAGAATACATGCTCTTTTACTAAATGCAATGATTGCTTACTTGAGTACATGAACGATATGATTTAGTTTGAATGATTGAATGATTAAATTATTGATTGATTGAGTAATTTATCGAAGTATTTGAATTAAGTATTTGAAGGCATTATGTGCTTGCCTGTTTATATGAGAGCCTTCTAGCTCAAACTGTTTTACTTGGACCTGCTATTACAAATTGTTTTGCTACATGTGTGGACTAGTTAAGGGTAGACAATAGTATATGTTGACCTAAAGCTAGGGCGATACCCTACTTGGAATAAACTCTACTTACGGCCTAGTTCGGGGCAGTAATGGGTGGTTCCTTACTGTTAGTGTTCCGTTCCTGCTAGTGTACGTTCGAGATGTGCCCGCTCCGCACCTGACCCTCCGCTTCGCGAAAGGGGGNCACCTCCTCATCACCGCCTTGTCCAAACCGACTCCACGACCTCCATAACCACCATAAACACCCCTAGGCCGACCTATAGCTTGTATTAGTCATCATGTAGCTTAGGATAGTCAGCTAATAGCTTTTCCTAGTCACCTCCCTCCCCCTCGACACCTCCTACTCCCATTACTTGGCCACCAAGCCGAACGAGGGCTATAAATACCCTCGTACCCTCTCCATTTACAAACCACACCACCTCTCCTCATTACCTCATATATTCTATAGTTGGTAGTATTTTAGGATCCTTAGAAACCTTAGGAGTCGAGCACTAGAAGCCTTGAGGCCTTGTCGAGTTCATTTCCTATCGAGAAAACCCTAAACCCTCGCTAGCTTCACTTTAGATCACGTAAGCCTTCATACTTGCTCCTATTAGTTTTACTTCAGTCCTAGGATAGTTATAGGTTGCCTTAGATCACATAGAACCTCTTGCCTAAGCTTTGATCACTAGAACTAACTCGTTAACTTTCTAAAACCCTAATTTGAGTCAAATTGCTATTTTTATACTATAAGCCCTTTTCATAAGCTATAAGCTAGTTTAGGTAACTTAGTTAAGCTTATATTAGTTAACCATAAGCTAGGAAACCTTTTTGTTTCATAAAAATATAGTTTCCATGGAATTAGGACTAGTTTTGCAAAACTTTCCATGCATAGGGGTATATATGGTAACTTTCTGAAAATACTAAGTTTAGGGACTATTTTTGACATTTCTTAGAAGTTATAAGTATAAGGACCCTTTTTGAAAAGCTATATAACCTTAGGATAAAAAGTTAGAAAGTTATAAACTTATAAGGAATAGTTTTGCAAAAGTTATAAAACAAATGGTATAAAGGGTAAACTTTGAAAACATATAAGTCCAAGGGTCATACATGTCATTTTCTCAAAATATAGAAGTATAGGGACTAAACATATGAAGTATAGATAGTTATAAACTTAAGTAATATAAGTATTATGAGTATAGGGTAGATTTAGTAAATATATTAAACTAAAAGGAAATAAAGTAAATTATTTTCATATATATAGCAAACCAATTTTAAAGTTAGAAGCATAACACAATACTAGGGAGCTTCAGTGAGAAGTACTATGTGGATATTTCATTATGATGAGTCTGTTGGGTTTATGATTTAAAGTGCCCTGGCTCCTCAAACGATTATTGCATATACTTCTGAATTATGATGGCCCGAACGGTGTTATGTTATAACTAAAACTCTAATAACAATATAACTCAATAGTAAGGAACTTCGTGTGAGGAGTTATATACTTCTGAATTATGATGGCCCGAACGGTATTATGTTGGCAACATAATACAATAGTAGGGAGCTTCATATGAGGAGTTATACTTCTGGATTACGATGGCCTGAACGGTGTTATATTATATCTAAGAATCCTAAGATAAAATACTTAATAAACCTAAAACAAAACAACTATAGCTTCACATACCTACACAACAATAATAGACCTCAAGATACGTGAGTAAGCAACCTAGACCTTTAGTCACTTTGACATCAATCACATAGCCTTAAGCCCAGGTGAGTTTTCATAGCCTCACACTTTTTAAAACGCTTTCTAAATGCTTTACAAACCCTGTGAGGGGGATACATGCTACTTGCTTTTATTACCGAATACAAGTCTTTTTCTTTGGTTGTTGCACGAGTGATACTATTTCTGCCACCATTACATAACTAAAATTCATTAGCCATAATCATTTGCGGGTTTTAAGCAAGTGAACGTGGGTATAGTTGATAGATCTATTGGAGTTTGACAACTCCCGTTGGTTTACCTCAGCCGGGTAACCAATAAGTACTATACTTGAAACACTAAAGGTTTAACTTTGGCAAGTTATCTTACTTCTCCTCTTATGGTTGGGTCTGCAGCCCCCATGGCCCGGACTGTTAGTGCGGTTTCATGAGCTTAGTGCAACATACCCACTCTTGATAATCGTGCATGCATCACAATTATCACATACATACACTTTCCCAGATGGGTGTAACATCTGAACCCAGGGAACTTGTATTCACCCACACCCTAAACCTATGACTCTCACTCAACACCTAGTGTTGACTTTTAAGCATGTATTCTAGGTAATAAAGCTCTGTGGAAATTATGGCATGAAGTGGT
>LBNU01004240.1:5124-34567 GCA_014162995.1 Artemisia annua | reverse complement strand
CTAATAATACAAATACCTTAAGCCAACTACATGAAGGCTAAAATAATATGTATTATTGTAATAATTAGAATTTATGTAACTTTTACTAAAAGAATCTATCTATATCTATATATATATATATATATATATATATATATATATAAAGAATGAGTTCCCATATTGAATGTGAGCATTAATGGTATGAGGCAAGAAACTCAAATAAGTGGTTTAAGCTAATGTAAATAAGTGGTTTAATTTGAACTTTAAGAATTAGCTCCATTTGAAAGCTTTTACTATAGCTTTTACAAGCGAAAGGTCATGTAATTAAAATGAGTGACTTTAATTAGTCTTTATATATTCATAAGTTACATAAGCACATTCAAGTATAAAAAGTGTCCATCCAACCATGTTAGACCACCAAACTTTTGATTCTCTATTTGACGACTAACTACATATATATGTGTTCAGTTGTTAAAAACTTATTACGACCGAAAATCACACACTCATCCGAATCAAACTAAAGAACAAATCCGAATCCATTTTTGAATCAACAACAACAAAAACCACATCAATCCTAATCTAGACACTACCAATACCCTCACCAATCACCCTTCAACTCTCATCAACCTACAAAGAAAAAAGGGACGATCTTTGTTTGTGTGATCCAGTTGAGTAACGAAATACAAAGAAGGTTGAAGGTTTGTGGTGGAAGTTCTATAGAAAGATAATTAAATGCTCATCGCGATGGTATAATTATTTTCGCTTAACGATTAACGATTTAAGAGATAATTAAATTATAAAAAATGGGTGAAATATTAAATGCTTTTAATCTCAACCATTGATTTCTTTTTAGATGGATGGTGGAGATGAGTCCCTTTGTATGTGAGGAATGTTTGGTTTTTTAAATAACTCAACTCTAAAAGTTAACAAAAAACTAACTAATGTATGAAAATGTGATCACTTTTTTTTTAGAACCGCAAATTTTACAACCTACACTACCTATCTCACAAATTCTATCTTACATGTCTCCAATGAGATTTAAACCCACAATCTCTAGGTTGATAGGTCACTCACATGCCAAGAGGCCTTTGGTGAAAATGCGATCACCTTGTTTACTAATCTATGTTAAGGTGAAAACAAACTTTTATCCGGGTAGCCGTTTCAGCAAGTTTAAATCAATATTATCCAATAATTGCAATCTGCATAAATTGAGGGATTAATAATACATTTGCCGTTACTTAAAGGAGAAAAATGAAGTTTTGAATAAGTCAATGACCGTGGAAAAATAGAAGAAAGAGATGCTTCGGATTATTTTTGTTTGCCTTTTTCAATTGGAAGAGAAGAAAGATATGAGGCGTGAGTTTGGGATAGAATGAGATAGTAGGGTTAGGTATTATGATATGTGGTGTGGTGTGGATCGGTGTTTGGGAAACAGATATTGGGCCGGGGTTTTTTTTTTTTTTTTTTTTTTTAACAAAACGAAGTACTACTCCGTATAAGGTTGAGTTTTTTTGGTTCACTATTGTATTTTCAAAATAAGTTTGGCATATAACGATCTCAAAAGTAATAAAGAAATACACATGTTTGATAATTCTGTGTAAGATCCATGTTTTACAAAAATACAAATATATATTAAAGATTCGGTTACAGATTTGCATAAAGAAATATAGATTTGCATAAACAAATAGCATATTTGTTCAAGAATTCATTTATTGAGTGCTACGACTTAATTGAATAAATTAATCAATGGTATCATTAAATAGCATCAATTTACAAAATACAAATACGAATCATGTTCTAGACTTTTTATATTCTTTTCTAAGCACTAAACAAAGATGCCAAGATAGTTATTGTCAACCGATTCAAATGGATACATCTATATGCTATGTATATACAAATCAAAAGTAAATGGTGACAGTTAAACCCATAATTTCAAAGCTTTAAATCCTCAATTTTCTCTTACGAGGAGATAATGTTGTAGAATCCAATGAAAACATCAACATCAACTACGAGTAAACATTTCCTTTAAAAAAAACTACAAGTAAACATAACCAATGATAAATAGGGATAATTGATTTAGAGAATAGTTATGATATTTTGTGATTAAAAATAGGGAGTGATTATCTGATAGTGTATGTAGAAGAAAGAAAAATGATCACGAAAAGTAAATCAAGGTTCGTCACAGAAAAAATGTGTGGATCATTGTGCCGTGCATGAAAAAAAGATGCAACTTCACTTTTGAGGCACAAATGGCGTGACACTATCTGAGGAACCTGGAAAAGGAACGTCGTGGACTGTCACACCGCTACAGATAATGTCACGTCATTGGTGCAACAATTAAATATAAAATGACGTTAGCACTCAGCAAGCTCTTCTACGCCAAATCTAAAGATTAGCACTTTAAGTAAAGTAGAAGTAGACATCCTTTACAAAAACTTAAAATTCATATTTAAAATCCTTGCATTGTCCACCTCATGTGGGCTATGGCATTTTTGTTTTCGTCTTTAAAAGAATTAGTTATTTGGATGAGTTGAAGAGCTTTTTCATTTTGCGGTTATAAACTTGTCTTAGTGTGAAGAGCCCTTTTAATGAGATTTTTTAAATTTCAGTTTCATGTTTACTAAATGGCTTTCACGGACTTTTTTCCCGATCTTTAATTGTGAAATATGTAATAAAAAATTAAAAATCATAATATTTGTCTTAAGGATTTTTAAGTATAAATGTGTGACAAAAATTAGTTTCAAATACGTAGAATCGTATGCGTAATAAGTGTTTGATTAAATGGCAACGAATCGTGTGTTTGTCTTTCATTTTAGATGACCGTATATGTTTGGTAACTTGACTATATAGATATGAATTCGATATCTTAATATGTTATATATGAACCTATTGTTTGAAATCAACCTCATATAGTACCCACATATTGACGGTCGGATGCACCACCAAATAAGTTATATATGATAGTTCGATGCTACTAATTAAAAAGTAGTTCGTATTGATTTCTATAAACACGAACAATGTTTTTGCTTTAATGAGATATAACCCATCTTATGACATGCATATTTAATTTTTTTATGTTATTACTATCATGGATAAATATGTTACACATTCTTAGTACAAGTCATTTTAACCCATCAATAACCTAGCCTAGGCCATACTTGATATTAAATAGGTTATATTAAGTTACAACATTTTAGCTTAGAATAATTTCACTCGAAAAACAAAAAACTCTTAATCGCTCGGGCCTTGAAACAATTTGTAATATAAATATGATATATGATATTATCAAAAACAAAGTACCCGTGTTTTCGGGCGAACAAAGCCCATGCATCACACGGGCCGATTGAGTTTCATGCATAAATGTGGGCATTAATGGCATAAGCTCAATTCAACCCAACAAACTCAAACATATCAAACCTCTAAAGCCTCATTTTAAAGCTTTTAAGAGCTTTTAAAGTTTCATGAAATATTGATATTTACTATCTTTTATAAACAATTAATGAGATCATTAAGTATATAGAATTTATTAAGTAGGTGTCACACTAATGTGCCAGTATTATTTCTTCTCCCAAGTTATATAATGGACTTAAGCTCAAGTAATGGGACGTGGAGTTGGGTGCTTTTAAAGGAGGCTTTGCTCTTTCAATACGTTATATAGATATGTAGTATTAAATGTGTTTGAAATAATATGTTTTGCATTACGATGAAGAAAGTCATTTATGTATTTGCTACCTTTTTCTTGAAACAATTATATTTACAAAAACTTACTTAAACAAACTTTGTTTATTTAGTCGAGTGCCCCCGATCGAAACTAAGGATTATAACTAAATATGCATAACCCTTGCAAAACTGATTATTCTTTATGGTGAACAAAGCCCGTGCATCGCACGGGCCATGCTGTCTCGTAAATGTTAAAAAAAAACTTCAACATCTACCATTTACTACTATTAATTAAAAAAAAAGGATGTTTTAGAATCATAATTAAATTTTGGTGGTTACAATTTACAAACTCATTAATTAATTGGATGTTAGTTGAAAAATCTTAACTATAAAAATGATCATTTAAAGTTGATCAAAGCATTTGGTGATGATGGATATATAATTTGCTTATATTGTAACAAATGATCATGTTAGCGGCAATGATGGTAACTCGAAATCGTTCTACAATAATAGACTGCATTCGATTACTATTGACGTAAAATACTTTCAGCTTCCGCTGGTGGTCACATGGTTCGATCATGGTATTTTTGCAACAATCAACGGATTTTATGTTATTGCTTTGAGGGGGAGAAGGTTCCCTTTTTAGCAACAACATCGATAAAATTACTGTCACAAAAAATGTGTAATTGAAAAATATTTGCTCCTCAAGAAAATTTTCTTATACAAGTGTCCGGCGCCGCAACGCACGAATGACCGACTAATCTATATAATACATGGACCACATTTTACTAATCTTAAGCCATAAATACATTTTTCAATAATATATATGATAGCTATGTACGATCGTTCTAGATGATGGGCGAAGTGGGCGACCGCTAGAGCTACCAATCTTTATGTACCACATATTTTATGTTTAAAGAAAACTAAAGTTTATAAATTTCATTTTCAATATAAACAAAACACAGGAGAGTTTTACTGTTCATTAGTAAAGTTTAAAAGAAAAAACGCAAAAAAAAGTCCTTGTCGTTCACATAAGATCGTTTATGTAATTAAAAATCACATAAGTAGTTGGTTTAAGTATGACTAGATTAGCATTTTTTTTTTCTTTTTTAAAGTAACTTATAATGTATTTGCTCAACAACTTAAACTATTTGTTTATAAGTTACAATTCATTTGTATATGCTAAAAATACTTTATAAGTAAAAACTAAAAATCCATTTAAATGAGATCTTATAATGACGTAAAAATTTTCACGTAAAATTCTGCGTCCCGCAACGGTGCGTTGGTAAAGAATCCTCATTATAAACAAAAAATAAAGAGAATTAAAAGTCAAATCTTTGAGGGGTTTTCAGTTCGGCAAATGAGAGACCTCAATTTTGTCAAGTAAGCGAATTTGAGCATTCATATTAGCCAATTGAAGTCAAAATTGAAAAGAAAAAGTCAAACTTTGATAAATTTGGTGGGAAAAATCATAAAAAAATATAGGTATCAAATTTGTAAAAACAAAAACGAAAAAAACATAGGTAATAAATCAAACTCTAGTTGTTAAATTTTAAATAAAATATATAAACTTAAGTCAACTTATCAGTTTTCATTTTCTTTTCTTTCTTTTTTTTTTTAATTTATAAATTTAACAAATGTCCCCTAACTTTTATCCCCTTAGACTTTCTTTTTTTCTTTTTTTTTCTTTTCTTTTTTTTTTTTTTTTTTAATTTAGAGAATAATATGTTGTTATGTATAAATATTACTATCATTATAGATTAAATTTATGTATATGGATGTGATTATAAATATCAAAATAAAAAAGCGAGTTACTGTGATATATAAATAAATACATGAGATTGTACGTATAATAACAACTTATATTAAGAAAGAATATCCGGAAATATATATTTTTCTTACTATTCGTGTTCAATAACGACCATACTCCTTTTCTTAATCAGTTTAACCCGTGTGTATACGGGTTTTAATATTAAATACGACTGATATTATTATTAACGAAATATAAATGTTAGACTGAAAGAACGGGTTACTGTGATAAGAAAATAAATACAATAGATTTACATATAACAATGATTCGTGTAATTCATCTTTTAAGTTTAATACCACCATGGATGCAGAGAAGGCCATGGAAGAGAGTGATAGTGATGTTGATGAGGTTTTCGATGAGACTGCTTAATTCATGGCTAATGGAAGTGCAAATGATGCAAGTTTATATGAGGACGAAGATTATGACATCTACGATACATATGACCTTGATGGTTTAACTAAAGATCAATTGGCATTTTGTGAAGGGCTAGACATTAATCTTTGTGGTCGAATTAAAAGATAGTTTATGTTTGGTGTATTTAAGAGTCAAATATAAGCTGGTCTAGTGGTTTTTTCCTTTTTATAGGAGTAGTTTATCTTGTTATGTATGTTCTACTGTGTATGTAATGGGTTGGGATGTGGGACTCTCTCACAAGTCACATCCATTGTACTGAACTGTTTTTTGGAGTAACATATTTACATGGTGAAAAGTTAAAACCATTTACTCACAAAAAAGTTTAAATGAGAATATTCGGAAAGACATTATTTTGAACTTTGTCTTTAAGTTCATCAAATGTCATTACATGCTATTAAACACGCATAATGTCTATAACATGATCAATAGTTAAATTTACATAACAACATTAACCTTAACATAATTAAACAAAGTCAAATTATTAGTCTAATAAAAATTTATACAAAGTATTAATTAATATAAAAAACTACATATCAAAACAAATCTAAATGATGAACAAAAATAATTATTTATGAAGATGATGATTATAAACTATTTATAGTTAAATAAAAATACAAATGTTCAATAACGTAGACTTATATTAAAACTCCGTTAATGCAACTTATGTTTAAAGTCATGTTTGGTGAATTAAAAATTATTTCCACATGTGCTTTTTAATATTCGTACTTTTTACAACTCAATGGAAAGCTATATATAACCTGTATAATCCTCCTTATATGTATACGCAGAAAGTAGTCCATGCCAGCCTCGAATCAACGCATTTATGGGGCAGGACCCCACAAATTCCACTTCGAAAGAAAACCTTTACGAAGAGACTCAAACCTGAGATCTCTCGCATGTGGTAACAACCTCCCCAAGGTCACCCTTAGTTGCCAACTGAGCTAGCCCAGTTGGTTAATCCTCGTTATATATTATTCAAACACTATAGATGTTTTATAGGCAGTTGATGATCAACAACGTCATACGCTGAGATAATTCGTGTTGATATTGAGGATAATCATGTTATTAAAGAAAGCAGTTGTTAGATTTTGTATAGGCGTGTGCTATGAATCTATGATAATTAACGATAACGAGGATAATCAACAACGGTAAGTCATGTCATAAAAACGAGCAGTGGTGGATATTGCATGGGCACATGTCACAATATTGCATGATAATTGATGATAACAAGATATATAATGCCCTTGTGTCGCGTTCGGAGAAAAAATTTATCATTTCAAGTTTTAGTTATCGACTTTTCCTTTTATCAATTTCATCTTTTTGAGTATATTTATTTACATGTGAAGTTTGTGTATAATAAAAGTTAACAAAAAACTAACTAATGTATGAAAATGTGATCATTTTTTTTTTAGAACCGCAAAGTTTACAACCTACACTACCTATCTCACAAATTCTATCTTACATGTCTCCAATGAGATTTAAACCCACAATCTCTAGGTTGATAGGTCACTCACATGCCAAGAGGCCTTTGGTGAAAATGCGATCACCTTGTTTACTAATCTATGTTAAGGTGAAAACAAACTTTTATCCAGGTAGCCGTTTCAGCAAGTTTAAATCAATATTATCCAATAATTGCAATCTGCATAAATTGAGGGATTAATAATACATTTGCCGTTAGTTAAAGGAGAAAAATGAAGTTTTGAATAAGTCAACGACCGTGGGAAAATTGGTGGGAAAATATTTACCTCAAGGTTTTCAAAAATAGAATAATTTTGTGTGAAATCCGTGAAAAAGGCCCTTTTCTATAGGATTTCTCATGGATTTTACCGTGAAAAAAAACATGTTTGTGTAGTAGTGATATCGTACTATAATGTATCCAAGTTTCTAAGGATAATGAAATTTTGAGTTTCTTAGAAAAGACAACGAGAAACATTATAAAGTCAGACTGGTTCTACTTTTATCTCTAGGGTTTTGGTTTGATCTTTTTTGTGGACGTTCCATGTCTAGTTTTTAGTTAACGTGGTAAAGCTAATGAATGAAGTTTTCTATGAGATCAAAAGATCTTCAAATAAATTTAAAATTATTTTTCGATGACCTATGCCATCACCACAAGCATGGTCTCCTCCATTTTCGTGTGGCAATGGTTGAACCACAAATTAATAAGGGTTTGCGTAAACATGTGTTCTTAGGACGTGGTTTTCTTTCAACTTTAAATGTTTATATATGTGAACAAATTATATATCTGACTAACTAGACATATACAACACCAACAAGGAAAGTAAACACTAGAGTATGAAATCCCAACAATGACCGACTCAATGGATTAGATCGAGAAGCACACATCCAAGTTAAAACTCATTTGTCTGGATCTAGATCCAAACAATTTATATATAGAAAACATGAGGTACACATTTAGAAAAAGTCGGAAAAATTGTCATTTGTCAATATTTAGATCCAAAATATGACGTACACGTCTAAAAAAAGTTGGAAAACTGAAAATGGCGGTTCCATAACACCAAACACGCGGCGAATAGACGATGGCGGACTCATGATTAAAATTTATGAGGTGCATTTTATAAAAAAGTTTTGCTAACAACATGATGGTTAACAAGATGTATTTTATTACATAGTTAAAAATAAATAATTATGATTAGTTGACAATTCTGAAAAAGGTGAGTACAATCCTGAAAAAAATAATAGCGCAAAAGATAATTGATTGTGATTGGATGCTTCATGTTTTTACAATAAATTGTAAAGCGAAAATTACATGGGAGGACACTGTCCAACTCATGTGATATGTAGAAGACCGACTTTCTCTCATTTACCTATATGGCCATATTGGTCGCGAAGCTTGGACAAACCAACCAAATCAACACATGTCGGCTTCTTAAGAAAACTACAACCAAAAAAAAAATGCCACACCTCATAGGTCGTGATTTGTAGTTCGAGACCAAAGAATTTTCCGCTACCAAAAACAAAATCGAAACTCACTAATTGAAATTTAATGAAAATAATATAAAAGAGCGCAACATCACCCTTGAATTTTTGTATATTTACAATTTTTTTATATAACAAACTTTATTCGTCAAATATCTAGCAAAAAATAGCGAATTCACTAATAAAAAATATACCGTTTCAAAGAGCTCTGGATTACGAACAAAATGAGCTCAATATCGATATGCTTTTAATGTAAGTAAGTTTTTATAAAAACAATGTTGAAGTTTGATATTAGAAAAAAAAGAAAAACAAAATCTCTTAAATCAGGGCCAAAGACGTGCAATTTTACAAAAGAGGAAAATAATAAAAATAAAAGAGTGAAAAATCACCCTTGAAATTTTGTATATTTACAACTTCTTTATATAACAAACTTTATTGGTCAAATATCTAGGGAATTCGCTAATAAAAGATATTCGTTGTGAAGAGCTCTTCTTTACGAACAAAACGAGCCTAATATCAATATGTTTTTGACGTACACACGATTTTATAAATAAATGTCGAAGTTTGATATATTAAGAGAGAGAAAAAAAAAAAAAAAAAGTCTCTTAAACCACAAGGGACAAAGACGTGCAATTCTATTAAAGAGGAAAATCGTTTGGAATAAAAGGATACCGCGCGGGTTAAGGTTTATGAATAGATGTTTTAGTTTTAAATAAAATAAAATTGACGTTTTTAGTTTTGTGAATAGAAGGTATGAATGTTTTTGTTTTTATTTCCAAACGATATTCCTTTTATTTCAAATGATTTTCCTCTTTTGTAAAATTGCACATCCTTAGCCCCTGTGATTTAAGAGTGTGTTTTGAAAGTTATTTTTTTGTTTTTAAAAAAATTAAACTTCAACATTTTTTATAAAAACGTACGTATGTCAAAAGTATATCGATATTGGGTTTGATTTGTTCGTAATCCAGAGCTCTTCGAAACGGTATATTTTTTATTAGCGAATTCGCTATATATTTGCTAGATATTTGACGAATAAAGTTTGTTATATAAAAATGTTGTAAATATACAAAAGTTCAAGGGTCATTTTGCACTCTTTTATACTCCCTCCGTCCCAAAATTATTGTTCAGTTTGAATTTTCAAAGTCAAACTGGTTCAACTTTGACCATAAATATATATTTTTTATTATAATAATACTTGATAAAAAATTATACCATTGTAAAGTACACTTAAAACTCAATCCATTTATATATTTTGCATCAAATATTATATAACACCCACAAAAATATTTAAGGTCAAAGCTAAAGAAGAAAGACTAAAAAAGTCAATAGTGGACAATAAATTTAGGACGGAGGGAGTATTATTTTCATTAAATTTCAAGTAGTCAATTTCGTTTTTGTTTTTGGTAGCGAAAAATTCTTTGGTCTCGAACTATAAATCGCAACCTATGAGGTGGATTTGGTATTTGTTTTTTTGTTTTTTTTTTTAATTATTTTTTTATTCTTTGGTCTCTATAAATAGCTACTCTCTATTCCCTTTCTCGTTGTACGTCTCTCTTTCAATATCATAAGTTTGACATTTTCTATTCAAAATTCTCAAGTTAAAATCATGTCTACGAAATTAGTGGCGGAGTATCCAGATGTGACAGTGTACGAGGGTGAAGGAGGAGGATACTACTCATGGTCACCATCCAAATTGCCGTTGTTGGCGGAAACGAAGCTTGGTGCCGGCAAGCTTCATCTCCACCCTTTTGGATTCGCTCTTCCTCACTTTTCTGATTCCTCTAAACTCGCATACGTTCTTGAAGGTACACCTAAATAACTAGTATATGGTCAAACAAAATTTGTAATAGTTATTGTCTTTTGAACTGCATGCACAAAATAGCTCGTAACCTTTGTGTGTACACATGAAGGTAAATGCACTGTTGGATTGGTGACACCAAATAGTTCACAAGAAATTGTGGTGGTGATCAAGAAAGGGGACGTGCTTCCCTTACTAAGAGGGGTTGTTTCATGGTGGTTCAACAGTGGTGACAACGATACTACCATAATATTCCTTGGTGAAACCACAAAAGCACAAGTCCCCGGTGATTTTTCCTACTTTTTCATGACGGGCATTTTAGGATTTCTTAATGGATTCCAATCCGATTTTGTTGAGAAAATCTTTGATCTAGACAATAACCAAGTTAAAGATATTTTGACAAGCCAACAAGGTGCGCTGATCGTTAAACTCAAGAATGGAACTGTTTTTCCAAGCCCTAGTGTACATAGGAAGGTATATGCACCTATTGATACTACGTCGGCTGATGTGGTGGTAAAGGGTGGCGGAATCATCAATTCCTTAACGGAAAAGGACTTTTCGGTGCTTGTTAAGATGGGGTTGAGTGCAACATTTGTGAGATTGGAAGGTAAGGCTATTTTTTCACCAAGTTATGCGGCTGATGGGTCGGTTAGGGCTGTTTATGTTGCAAAAGGAAGTGGTCAAATTCGGGTTGTGGCTAATGAAGGAAAACCAAGTTTTGATGGTGAAGTTGTAGAGGGTGAATTGCTAATTCTTCCTCAGTTCTCGGCTGCTTCTGTACTAGCAAATGAGGGTGGAATTGAGCTTTTTTCTGTTATTACTTCCTCAAAGTGAGTCACTATATTTTTGTCTTAAAATATATCATTGAAATTATAATTATTACTTTAGGTTAATCCCATGAGACGATAACTAACTTAGTTTCCACATTTTGTTTGATCTTTATGATTATCTTGAAACTTAGATAGAATTGTTCAACGGACTAAGTTATTGTTAGGGTTATAGCATTAAAAAGACAGAAAATAGCAATACATTTATGTCTATGGTATCTTTAGTGATACTTGGTACAACGTTGTAGGGCTGAGCAGAACAAAACCCGCAAAAAACCGAACCACAAAAACCGCATCACGGCAAAAACCGATGGATCGGTTTTAAGAAAAAAGAAAAACCGCAAAATGCGGTGCGGTTGCGGTTTTACCCAAAAAACCGAACCACAAAACCTGCACCGCACCGCACATTGATTTTTAAACCGAAAAATGGCACATTGATTATTTAATGTGTGTTATAAGGCTTCTAGTGCATATTATCATTAATATATTCTTATAAGTCATAAGTGATGTTTGTGTTTAAATTAAACATATGCATTGTTATAACCGAAAAAAACCAACATTGTAAACCAAAAAACCGCAAAACCTACATTAATTATATAAGTCATAAGTGATGGTGTGGTGCGGTTAAAACCCGCAAAACCCCAAAAACCGTAAAAACCCCGCAAAACCGAAACCGCAAAATGTAGTGCGGTTCGGTTTTTATTTTCATAAAAACCGCAAGTGCGGTTGCGGTTCGGTTTTAGCCAAAACCCACACTAACCCGACCCACCTTTTTTTTGCTATTATGTGTACTAAACTTAATTTTTTGGACATTTTTTGTGTACTTTATGACCATTTTGCCCCTCACATGTTAATAAAATGAGGGGCAAAATAATCATAAAGTACACAAAAATGCCAAACAAATTAAGTTTAGTACACATAATAGCAAAAAAATNAAACCCGCAAAAAACCGAACCACAAAAACCGCATCACGGCAAAAACCGATGGATCGGTTTTAAGAAAAAAGAAAAACCGCAAAATGCGGTGTGGTTGCGGTTTTACCCAAAAAACCGAACCACAAAACCTGCACCGCACCGCACATTGATTTTTAAACCGAAAAATGACACATTGATTATTTAATGTGTGTTATAAGGCTTCTAGTGCATATTATCATTAATATATTCTTATAAGTCATAAGTGATGTTTGTGTTTAAATTAAACATATGCATTGTTATAACCGAAAAAAACCAACATTGTAAACCAAAAAACCGTAAAACCTACATTAATTATATAAGTCATAAGTGATGGTGTGGTGCAGTTAAAACCCGCAAAACCCCAAAAACCGTAAAAACCCCGCAAAACCGAAACCGCAAAATGTGGTGCGGTTTTTATTTTCATAAAAACCGCAAGTGCGGTTGCGGTTCGGTTTTAGCCAAAACCCACACTAACCCGATCTACCTTTTTTTTGCTATTATGTGTACTAAACTTAACTTTTTGGACATTTTTTGTGTACTTTATGACCATTTTGCCCCTCACATGTTAATAAAATGAGGGGCAAAATAATCATAAAGTACACAAAAATGCCAAAAAAATTAAGTTTAGTACACATAATAGCAAAAAAATTTGTTCGATACATATAATAGGAATAAGTGACAACTATAATACATTTTGGTGCCATTAGCCCAATTTTAAACTAAAATAGAAGTTTGTTACTAGTAAATTTTTGTCCAATTCGCTTCATTTCTAAAACCCTAGCTATTCCAATGATCATAATATATGGTATGATTTGCATTGCACTGATGAGTATATATTTTTGGGCAGACCTATTTTCGAGCAACTAGCTGGGAACGACTCGGTTTGGAAAGCATTGTCACATGAGGTGTTACAATCTGCTTTGAACATTAGTCCTGAATTGGAAAAGCTTTTCAAGAAGAAGAATGAAAATGTTTTGGCGATTATTCCTCCACGAAGCTAAGATACATGGTTGATATATTATAATCATATACAGTAGTAATAACGACTATAACTTTCTCAAAATAAATGTAATGGATTTTAATCCAACTTGTATCTGTATGGGTTTTTAAATTGAAAGATTGTGAATGTTAGACTTTATTTGTTTACGTAAATGTTTGTACGCTTCTGTGTTAGTTGTTCTTTGATGACGTGGGATTGCGACCACGCAACAGGTTTTACCTCTCAAGAGATCTTGAGAAGCTTGCAATCCCACCAGGCAGTGTACCTGGTCGGTGTAGTATAGTGTAGTGGTAAGTACGGGGGATTGATCGTTCTCTCACAGGGAATAGTGTTCGTTAGGTTAGAAAAACTACTCTAAAAGGTCTAAGGGTGAAGGAAGATTATTTTTGTATTTTTATAATTTTTTATAAAAGCAAGTAAAATCTCGGGTTTTGGAGGAGTGAGCGGAATTAGTTGCTAGTCAACTAACCCAAAAACTACAATTGCAATTAAAAATAAAATAAGTAAACTATTGTGGTTGTGAAAACTTATATGGAGACAAATGTGTTTACTTAGATTTCCTTACTCCCTAACTATCTTTTACCGGTTAATTGGTGCATGTATTACTTGCGTGGATGACGGGTGTATTCCTTAACAATTCATGGGGTGGCGTACATATCTCCCCAATTCTATGAACTCTTATCTCATCCTACAACGATGCGTAAAGCACCCAATCATAGGGATTGTAAACAGTGGCTCATGCGTTAAATATTACCTTAATAACCTAGTACACATTAGTTACATGTTTCTTAAGACGTTCAATCATGTTACCATATAGGAGTTTAGCCAGTTTTCTTAAGCCTAACATTGATGAAACATTCATCCAAGACAAGTAATAACACACCAATCAACCAATAATTAATAGTTAGGTTTCATTAGATCTAAGCAAACACAAGAAAAATCTAGCCTAGCATGTTAATTGAAAGACAAGCATAAGATATGATTAACCAACACATAGACATATTGATTAATTTAAGTGAGGACTTATCTTTAATTGAACATGAAGGATTCAAGGGTGAAAAACCCTTGAATATACAACCAAATTCGTCTTTAGGATTTTTCCCAAACTTGCACCAAAAGTTCCACACTAATGAATGAAAAATAGAAAAGTATATATAGATTTTACACTCTGACGGCGTCAGGTTATGGGTTCTGACGCCGTCAGCTCGCCGTCATTAGGGTTCTCGGATGGCCTAGATCTACTTCTGACGCCGTCACTTGTATATGTGCTCTGGGCCGTCACTCTTTAGCATTACACCTGACGGCCTACTTTCTCTGACACCTGACGCCGTCAGGTGTAAACATCTTGTTTTCTTCATAGGGCGTCTAGTGTAATCTGATTCTACTCCTTTGTCAATGTTGGCTGACGGCGTCACCTTGTGACTCTGACGACGTCAGGAAGGTTTTCCAGCTTCTTTTGATACTTTGTCGTTTTCTTCACTTTTATGCTCCAAAAATGTCCAAATTAGCATGTTTTCCAGAATTCTTCTCAAAAATACCTAAAATGACAAAAGGAACGATTTAGGGCAATATTTGATCACATTTACTTGAATTAGAGCTTAAATGACCCCTTAAAACGGATACACTTTTCGTCTCATCATTCTTGCTTCTTGTATTTAATTTGTTTAATGATAAAACCTCGTATGTATTATGCATAACTGATCGATTATTTATAATGCAAATAACCTAAAACCTTATTGGGCTTTAAGCTCACAAACTTGGTTCGGACCTACTAATCTACAATCTAATTACAATATATGTCACCATAGTTCAAGCGGCGAAATCGCAAAAAATCAGACTGTAACATATATTCATATTTCATGAATTAATTTGGAGTTACATAGAGGTGAAAGGCAAATATATGACATCAAGTGAAAGACAAATCTTTAAACGACAGTAATAAAGGCAAAACAAAGCAATCACAAAAGTAAACAAGCAGCAACATAAGCAAAGATAATTGTTGGCTCAAGCGGCAATTTTGACCTATTTCTTGTTTTTGATCGGAATGTTGGAATGCTAAAACTACAATCCGAACAATCTGTATCGTCACAAATAAGTGTAGAACTTAAACCAAATAAGGCATTTTCAATAGGGTTGGTGCAAGATCAATAGGTCCTTGTTGACTTCAAGGTACATTTAAAGATAGGATCGGTTATTCTTACATTTCCTAAATAAAATTTGGCACCTCGTCTCTTTTTTTTTTTTATTTTTCTTTTATTTCATTTTTAATTTTTTTATGTTTGTTTTTGTTATAAACCTATGTACTGAAAGTACAGAATATAAAATATAAAGTTTAATAAGTGAAAAGTAGTAAAAGACAGAAAACATGGAACATAAAACGACAAAAAAAAATGTCTTATCTTGTCAGCAGAGTGGATAAAATGTGAGTTGGGGGTGCCACCTTGCCACTATCTACTCGGGGGTATACCAATAACACCACCCTTTAAAGATACATCTGGATGAAATAACAATGTTTATGGCACTTGGTTTTTTTTATAGATGTTTAGGAAAGAAATTTAGCAAACACTTATGCACGTCGTACTTGTTACCACTATTATCAAAGGTGTCATTCTCATGAAAGCAAATATATGAAATCAAATATGTACAACTCCATTAAAATACTAAAAAGCATATGGTGTCACAAGCTATAACTCAACCATCTCCTCTTCCCCCTTAAGTTAGCCTTGGTGCCATCCCCACTAGCCAAGCCATAAGTTATTATTATTATTATTATTATTATTATTATTATTATTATTATTATTATTATTATTATTATATCAATTGTATGCTGAGTTATGTGTGAGTCATGGGTAACCTATAATTTGAGTGATAGAGGGAAGGTATTTTTGAGTTAAATAATAATTTTGAGTTATAAGGAAAAAAGTTGAGGTGAAACAAAAAGTGCTATAACACGAGCCCTATAGCTCTAGAAAACCTTATCTCTAATATGGTTTTGTGATGTCTTTAGCTGCATTGGCTTCAATCTTGTTTGTCTTAGAAAGTTTTGTCTTACAAGTCTTCACTCATTTGCATCATTAAAGTTGTCTTTATCTACGGCTGAAGACTTATTCTAATATAACGTAGTTTTTTCTTGAACAAAATAATTGTGTCTTAATTTTGAGAGGATATTTGATATTGCTATGATTTTATTTGAACATAATTTTACTTGATAGACGTTATGCATGTGCTATCAATTTTGTACTAGAAACTAGATCGAAAACGGATGAATGACGAAACAAAACCATTAGGCACTATTGTAAATTTGTAATGTCACTAAATAAGTATTTCGACATGTGATACAGATAGTTGAAGCGGTTGCTCATTTCTTTTATGGCAAAGGCTAAATAAACGTAGTATACTTTTGAAGATGTCCCAGGTTGCATAACCAACATATACAAGGTCCATTATCGCTAACATACCACAGATTTATATACTATTATGAGTAACTTTGCATGTTTTTTTGACAAAAATACCCTCTTATATTCATCTTCCTCATCTTATAACCCAGATTCCGGCCAATATTTCCAGCAACCAACCATCATCTTTGATAACTTTTGAGTCCATCATCAAACATAATATTATTTTTGCTAATTCAATACCTAATTCCGTTTCATATTTTGAATCCAAATCAAAACCGAGCTTACTAAAACTAAACCCAAACCCACATCCAATCATACCCCCAATAAAAATCCAACAAACAACGAACGAATCCAAATCCAAATGAATAAATGATCGTCCAACATGATCATCTAATAGCTTTAAAATATTCCACATTCTATATACATAAAAACCAAGTTTTTATAAACAAATTTATAAATAAATAAATAAAAATAAATAAATCTTGTTTAATGAGTTACCAGTTCTTTGAGTTGACAAACTTCACAGTTCATAGTGTTGATCGATGATGATTACCATTATTCGTTTAGGGAAACTGTTAGACTTTTATTAATAAAACTAGAATATAATAACAATAATAAAATTAACATTAATTAAAGACTTAAAGACCAGGAATTAATAAAACATACAGTATTTGAATGAAGCAAAAGACACTCTTATTAAACGGTAATTAAAAGAAAGCAGTAAAGGTCGAGGCACGAGGCTTGTGTTTAACACGTTTCTCTTAAAACAGATTCGTCGTCTCTTTTCCATGGTACAACACTACAACGGTCAAAACTGATTTACAACCGGACGTGACAAACTTGCCTTAGATTTCACGAAGACAATAGCGTGTTCTTGATCGAAATTGCTGGAAAAACCGTGTATGGAGGATTTCATTTTTTGGTTGTGAAAACTAAATGAGTATATGGCTTTATTTATACAAAAAAAAAAAGTTGTCTTGTTCTCCAAGATTAAATACGTGCCATAAACTAACAAAATTTTTATAATTAAGCCAGATTTGGATATCTTTTATTTGCATGAAACGATTCTGCAAAACTTGTTCACTAAGTTTATATCTATTCATAAAATAGATTGATACATAATTTGGTAACTAATGAAACCTGAATATGCAGCAAAAAGATTCGCGTACATGCGAATTTTTGAAGTTGCATTCGGGCCGCAGGTCGTGTGGGCTTACATGTTTGGCCTAGAAAATATGAAAATCTACACCCACCCCCTTGTACGCGCGTATGTGTTTGAGTAAAACCAACCACATACATGTGTTAGGCTATAGTATGTCGAGTTTGTTGTTTAAAACTCCAGGTCAAATGGTTTGTTCTTAATCCTTTCTCCATGGTTGCCCAGTTTTAGCTTAAGTTTTTTTAATACTGAACTGGATGAATGATGTTTTATGAATCAGTTTGTGTATTCTCTGATTTGAATAGAGTATATGGGTTTGTCCATAATAATATGCTATGAATGTTTTTGTAAGTTGCTGATTTGAATAGACTATATGAGTTGCTATGAATGTTTATGAATCAATTTGTAAGTTGTTTGTTGTTTTGTAACTCTAATCTATTTAATTGTGTGGCTGATGCAATCTATCTACATAACGTTAGGTTTTCAATATGATTTTTGGATAAATTTGTGTTCTAACTTCAATCTATAGAACACAAATTTTCAGCAGGTTTTCTGCAAGATTTTTGGATGAATTTGTGTTCTATCAACTCTTGTCGATGTGGGTGCTGCAATCTAGCAGGTTTTATTGTTGTATTGCAAGTTGTATTGATCTATTACCAATTGACATTGTTTGACTTTTGAAAGTCAAACATTTGTCCAATGCAAGTTCTATTGATTAATGCAGGCTGTTTTCTTTCCATTTGCCAAACTTTTGAAAGTGAAACTTATTGACAGTTAGAGAGAATGAGAGTTATGCCATATTGGAGGAAAGGTTGTTAGATTCTCATTAATTGGAAATACGAATACATAGCTCAATTCATGGAGCTAAAAGTCAACAACACTACATCTTCCACATTTCTACTTCTACATTACATCATGACTTGTACACCACATATATAGATTGTTGCATTACAATTAAACTGAACAAATTCATATGAATCCACATCTACATCATAACATTACAAAAAACATAAAAGCAACAATCACAACCATTACAATAACACATTTCCTATAAAACGGTAAACTGGATTTGCTTTCTTTCAATTCCATTTGCGGAAGCAACACTTGGTTTTGCAAAGTTGACTTCTGAAAGTCAAAATCCATTTGCAAGTTGTAGAAAACTATAAGGGGGGGGGGTGTTTGAAGTTTTGCCAATTAAAACTTCTTTTTAAAACTTATGTCAATATATTTTGGTTTAAGTTGGATATTGATAGTAGTAAGAATAAATAAGAACTAATCTAAGAGATAGAGAGACACAACCATAACACGAGTGTTTATAGTGTTCGGCTACAATGACATCTTCATTGCCCTACTCCACTCCCCGAGTCTCCTACTCAAGGGTTTGTAAACACTATTCAACATAGACCCCTTAAACTGGCGGAGAAGCCTTCACAATGTCGCTTACACTTTAGCCGGTACTAAGCTAAATATCGAGCTCTTCCACGAGGTAGAGCCAAACCTTTGTCGCCTACACTTTATCTGTACAAGGTTAGATACCGGGTTTCATTACAAAGGAGAAACCACAACCCAATTACACAACAAAACTTGGAGAGACAATCTCCAACGTCACCAAGCTACATGACACAACTTTGGATGATCACCCTTGACTACACCAATCTACACAACAAAGACTTGACGCACCAAACCTCAACTATAATGTTTTGCACCAAGACTTATCTTGAGGTATCAAACCTCGACTTCTAATACCTATACCAAGATCTTAATGAGCCACCACAACTCATCTTTTTAACCTTGATCTATAAGACATGGAGAAGCACTCTCCACTTAGTATCACTCTTCACAACATGTCTTGATGATCTAAGCTTCAATTACACCAACAACACACACCATATCTTAGATATACTTGAGATGAATCACCTACAAGAGTCACTTCTGTGATCTTGAGATGATGATGAAGTCTAGCATTCCATATCTTGGAGGTTGCACGACTTTGACTCTAAACATAGTGATCTCGCCTTTAGAAGGAACCTAGAGAATCACTACACAAAAGACTAGATGACAGATCTAGGATCTGAGGTTAGTAAGAGAGAGAAGAATGTATGGAAAGGTGCAAGTAAGAATGAGAAAATGGCTCACTATTTATAGGCAAACTGTCCACTATTCACCCGGATCCGGCGGATCCGATGCGGCCAGTGTAATCCAAGGGATCCGGGTAACTGGGTAAACCAGTCCGAATTTTGGGTCACAAACCGAGTTATGGGTTATGGGTTATGATCCATGGATAGATGATGTCATGCCTGATGTCAAAGACATCTGGGGTCATGGGTCATGGATTTGGGTTATGGGTTATGAACTTTGGGTCGTGGGTTTTACCCATTTTGTATGTTATGCAATGGGTCATGGGTTATGAGTCAAGCTCCATGGGTTATGGGTTATGGGCTTGGGTTTTGGGTTATGGATGGTTCAAGTCTTTACTAGCATGTGTATTTTATTAAATGTAAGTAACTAATGTTACTTAAGTGTTTTTATAAAATAGTTTTGATTTCACGTAAACTTATTGACTAAACATGTTTAAGAATTTATTTGTTTAGTGAAATGAGTTAGTAAGCTTTTTGGCTCAAGGCATTACGTATTTTATTTATCTCGTTAAAATGATTTTACGTTTGTTATCGACAAAACATTAAAAGATCGTAAAATATAAATAAACAAACGTTTTTAAGGTTATTTGTATTAACACAAGTCTCTTATTTTTTTTCATTCAAACTGCATTTGTCTCTTTTCAATTTTTTTTCCTTTTGAATCAACTTGTACACTTCTTGTTTGTGGTAGTCACTTTGTAATTCAGGATCAACCCAGTAAAAGGTACCAAAATTTTGAACCCTACATGTTTAGACAAATTAGTAGATACTTGAATCATAAACAAAGTAAAAATCACTTGCATTATAAAAATTTATGCAGCCTAGATGTTAGGATCATAGTTTTCAACTATTCAGTCAAGTCTCGGTCATTTCAATAAATGTAATAGGTTGCTAGTTTTATCATTTTTAGTTAAGTTTTAGCTTAATACTCATTTGGTTATAAGACGAGTCCAATAAGTGTCCAATGGGCCTTGAAAGCCCACGACATAGTAGATAGGGAAGGAAGGGAGTGTTGCCCTATCCTCCTCCTATAAATAGGACACTATGTAACTCTTTTATTTTGTTGGTTAATTTCATATCTTAAGCNATCCGGCCAGTGTAATCCAAGGGATCCGGGTAACTGGGTAAACCAGTCCGAATTTTGGGTCACAAACCGAGTTATGGGTTATGATCCATGGATAGATGATGTCATGCCTGATGTCAAAGACATCTGGGGTCATGGGTCATGGATTTGGGTTATGGGTTATGAACTTTGGGTCATGGGTCATGGGTTTTACCCATTTTGTATGTTATGCAATGGGTCATGGGTTATGGGTCAAGCTCCATGGGTTATGGGTTATGGGCTTGGGTTTTGGGTTATGGATGGTTCAAGTCTTTACTAGCATGTGTATTTTATTAAATGTAAGTAACTAATGTTACTTAAGTGTTTTTATAAAATAGTTTTGATTTCACGTAAACTTATTGACTAAACATGTTTAAGAATTTATTTGTTTAGTGAAATGAGTTAGTAAGCTTTTTGGCTCAAGGCATTACGTATTTTATTTATCTCGTTAAAATGATTTTACGTTTGTTATCGACAAAGCATTAAAAGATTGTAAAATATAAATAAACAAACGTTTTTAAGGTTATTTGTATTAACACAAGTCTCTTATTTTTTTCATTCAAACTGCATTTGTCTCTTTTCAATTTTTTTTTTCCTTTTGAATCAAATTGTACACTTCTTGTTTGTGGTAGTCACTTTGTAATTCAGGATCAACCCAGTAAAGGGTACCAAAATTTTGAACCCTACACAAATTAGCAGATACTTGAATCATAAACAAAGTAAAAATCACTTGCATTATAAAAATTTATGCAGCCTAGAAAACGTCTTAAAGCATGATATATGGTTGGTGATGTTTTTTTGAATAATAGGTTCTTCATGTTCGCAAATGGTAGGTGATGAACTCAAACAAGTACATTTTTATATCATCATTTATCCTATCTAATTTACCTGTTTTATTATATTATGTATGAGAATTGGTGCATTTACGTTTACTTTAGTGATTTTCAGGTAAAAACAGGAAATATGTAAAACTTGGCGATTTTGGACTAATTATGGAGCAAAACAAGCAAGATGTCAAAAGTCTACTGAAATCCAGCAGATGCGCCGTATCTCACTCAACAAATAGGACGCAATATCATACATAGATGAATTCGAAGACCATTGCCTGACTTTGAAGCAAGCGCCGCATGCCATTCTGACATACGTCGCATATGAAACTTTGGTCAAAGAAGAAGATCAAGCTCGTTCTACTCCAGATACGCCGCATTACACTTCCAACATACGGCGTATCACTATCAAGATTTCACCAGATACAATCCAAGTCTGTTAAAGAACATGCGCCGCATACAAAGATCAAGTTACGCCGCATCTGAAGACAGTGTACGAATATTCCAGAATATATTAATCTTGGACCCCACGCGAAGTTAAGTCGATGCACCGCATCTATTCATTCTATGCGCCACATCGATCCCTCAGACAGAAACTATAAATACCCCAATGCTGCATACGAATTAAAGAGACCAAAAAGACCTAAAACCAAAACCTAAAGTCGATTCCAGCCAATCAGAAGCATAAGACACACCAGGAAAGAAGATACAAGATCTGTAAGAAGGTCCTGCATGTATTTAATTCATTAAGTAGTTTTGTTTTATTGTATTAGGACGCTTTAATTCATCAGGATTGATGGGCTTGTGTCCTGTGACTACGGAAGATCATGCACTCCCCTTAAAATTGCTTTCCCATTAATTAAAGTTTATATGTTGATGTCTTTGGTGACTTTTATTAGTGCATTGATAACCTCTGTGTCTAGCTGAGTCTTGTATTGAGTCGCCATGCCCCTTCCTCGCCTACTTTATCTAACGTCTTTAGAAAAGTAGGATAGACATAAGTAATCATTAAGGGTTTACTCGCCGATAAGATTAGAGCCAACGAGAAAGGGTTAATTATATACACTTCATATAAAACTAGCAATAAAACAAGTGACAAACTACTTAATCATAAGGACAGGTCTTCTTATTGTCTCAAGTATCTATCTGTGTACGTGCTTGCTATTCGCTGAATCGTGTAGATTAGTTTAGTTTATTATTTAGTTACAACCAAAACCGTGCCAGTCTCTCAGGCTGAAACCCCCCCTTTTATGTTAGATTAGGTTGTACAGTTAACTTAGGTTGTAAAACTAACTTAGATATTAAAATACTGATTAGAATAACTAGATAATACGTTCCACTCTTAGTGATCGACACTCTACTTACCATTATATTCATACTGACCGGGTACACTGCTCGTTAAGTGTGTGTGTTATTGATAAGTCGGCTAAATATAAATTTAAAACTTGAGTAGGCATTAATACTGCTAAACCGCAACGACACGCACGCGCATCAAGTTTTTGGCGCCGCTGCCGGGGAGTGAATTGTTATTATCTGTTAATTTGAAAAGTATTTTAATTAGATTCTAACCACTAACTTTGTTGTATATTAGATAGATTGCATTCATTGTATAATTTGCATATTTACTGTTTTTGTGTGTTTATTTTCTGTTTTTGTGTGTTTTTATTTTTGTTTATTTTTATTTTTATTAATTTTTTCTGTATTTTTCTACATACTGCTGTCGTTGTATTGTGCTGATACAAACGATACGGCGCATCTGTTTTCACAGATACGGCGTATTGCGTTTAATTTTTATAAAATACAACGAGTTTAATAAATTCGAATACGACGCATCTTTCCCCAAGATACGGCGTATTCTGTTTTTAATAAGAAATTTTTCTAAACCCTAACGCCATACGACGCATCTGTTTTAACAGATGCGGCGTATTTACTTTTAAAAATTAAAAACAGTTTTTTGAATTATTAAACATAAAGCGACGCATCGATTTTTATCGATACCGCGCATCTACTAAATCAAAAATCTTAAATTTTAAATCGTAACAAAAATACGGCGCATTAGCTTCTGCTAATACGGCGCATTTAAATTTTATAAATATAATTGATTTTTGATAAGCTACTTTGATCGTTTCACTACTCTCGTGCACAAGTTAGTTTAATTTCAGGATAAAGATGACTTTAGCATCGCCATGAAGATTACATTTTGAACCTAACTAGAGAATCATAGATGAAGTGATCAAATGTACGCTAACTGGAAATTAGCAATAAGCGGTAAAGGTAAGAGGGCTTAATGCAGGTAACATTGAGTATCTTGATTTTTCTTGAATTGGAATTCCAGCTATCCTCTATAAGTAATTCACTTATACTTAAGGAGAATTCTCTTCAGATTTTCTCCCAAAATTTTAAATAACAAAAGTGAATTATTTAAATCAGATTATTACATGTTCATGTTTGAAAAGAAAATTTTTTAAGAAACGGTTTACTAAAAAGTGAAACTTACATGCTAAACGTTAATACAAACCTGTTTTCCTATAAATTACCTAAATGTATAAACACTGAAACCCACAGCGAAAGCTGTGATTTATGTAAAAATTCTTCAGACATTAATCTATATAATACATCGTCTCTACATCATGATCCCAATTTTAATAAGTTTTGAACGTTAATTGTTTCTAACCATGAAACAAATTATTTACTAAACAACGGGATCATTTATAAAACGGATATGACAATTACTATTAATTTGAATTTATATATAATTATATTCCGTTTAAACCCCGAATTGGGAACAAGGAAAAGTGTTGCGGAGGCCAAGGTACGTTCCCTATTTAAATTTTGATCAATGGCACAACAATACGGCGCATCTAAGTTATCTAAGCGCCGTATCTACGACCAATTATGATGCATTGACCAGTCAACCCATTTTAGATAAATACGGCGCATCGCATATCTGCGATGCGGCGCATCGCTTTTACCCTATAAATAAGAACAGATGCGCCGGATTTTACTTTTTACCCCTAATCCACACATAGTTAAAACACACACTAAACCTAATTGCCTCGTAATCTCGATCAAATTCATCAATCGTAATTCTTAACCCTATTTCTAACGATTTCTAAGATAATTATCACTTTAATTTTATTTAATTTTACGAGTTTTAATTTTACAAAATTACGGTTTATGCTAGGGTCGTGGATTTGGATAGAAATGAGTTTAGGGGATTCAATTAGGACATAGTTTGAACGATTTCCCCAAACTCAATTTTAGATTTTTTCGTTACGATTCGACCCAATTTGTTTCGAGTAATAATTAGGGTTCGGAGGTGTTTTTGAATTTTGGAGGGAAAGGATTTGAGTGGGGAATGGTTAAAATCATGGTTTTATAGGATGGGTATAAAGGGAACGTGATGGTGAGTGGGATACGTCACGGGATCGGAATCTTGGAAAACGTGCCCAACCCTTTTATTTATACTAGTATAACTTGAGATGCGGCGCATTAGATTCCCACATACGACGCATTAACCAAAGTTTTATAAATACCCATGTGTTGACCCTAGTTGCGCCGCATCATCCTTTAATAATACAGCGCATCTGTATAAGCGTCGTATTAAATTATTTATCACGACATATCTATCTCTTTGGGAACATGCTCCGTATCTTCCTGAAAAGATACGGCGCATCCCATCATACGGCGCATTTTTCCTCAACACACGCCATATCTCCTAACTGATAGAACACTAATTATTTCCTTTTTCTTTCAGAATGGAACTACCTGTTGCGACAAGCAGGCATCCGTGGCTACGTTTTGAGTTAATGGGTTTGACTCAGGGTGCTGAGGATGATTACATGACGAGACTCAGGAGATTTTACCACAGGAGGGTATTTAGTGTGCCAGTTTTAGATTTTGAGAGCATTGGGGAAGTGGACGGTGGTAACGCAGCAGTTAGGTTGCGTACTAGGTTAGAGATGGTACACAGTAGTGATGAGGGTCAGGTTTTGTTCAGGTCATATGCTTGGGAGAGATTGTTTAGGATTGAGGAGCCATTGGTTAAGGTATTGATGCTGGAGTTTTTCAGTACGGTACAGTATAGAGAAGCCGATCTAGGGCTTGAGATGATCGATACTTTGGTATTCAGATTAGGTGGGGCACATAGGCAGATGTCGATGCAGCAGTTTATATTGGCTCTTGGTTTACACACTGCTGAGGAGATGGCGTCTCCTGGTTTTGCGGATTACTGGGCTGGTAGTTTACGTATTGTTTCTGAGCGTACAACATTGGGAGATTACTGGACGAGGATTTCATCGGGCGGTGACTCGACTACCACCACTCCCTCATACACACTAATTAGAGAGCCCATGAGGAGGCTTTGTCACCATCTGATTGCTCTAACCATCGCAGGCAGAGGTCAGTCACCTGAAAAGGTGACTACTTAGGACCTTTTTCTCTTACGGAGCATGGATGAGGGGCCTGTAGTGAACATCCCGCACTTCTTAGCACATTATTTGCATAGGATAGCTCCAGGGAGATATGGTAGGAGTCAGATGACTGGGGGCCACTTCGTTTCTCATTTGGCTAGGCATTTCGGGGTGTTAGTTGATGATGATCTTGTTGACTTCCAGGTGGATGTAGCTAGGCTACCAGCGATTGATACTGACTATCTTGTGACTAGGCTTGGGATCTGTGAGATGTTGATGGGAGGATGCATCTGGGTACCGATGGGGCCAGTTAGGCAGGCTGAGCCAGAGCAGCAAGATCCTGATGTACCAGCTGCTGCTCCAGCTCAGGAGGGTCCTCATGCACCACCACCTGCTCCACGTACTATGGGACAGAGAGTAGATAGAGTTGAGGAGGAGCTGAGTTCATTGAGAGGGATAGTAGACGGTGTGACGTCGGTGTGATCAGGAGAGATATTAGTTGGCTAGTTGGGAGCGTTGGTCAGATACTAGTGAACGATGGGATCGACCATCGTGGCCCTGACGGTACATTGGTTAGAGGCATGAGGAGATACTCCCGGCTGCCGACTCGCAGGGTCAGACCTAGGACGGATGACGCTAGCACCTCTGGGACCCACTCAGCCTATGACACTGATGATATTCCTCCTCCTTGACTTTGATTTGATCTTGTTACGCACATGTTTCAGATGCTTATTCTTTTGGGGATGTACTTATTATACACTACTAATTTTATTATGCTTTATATATTTTGATGTTCCAGGATTAAATTCTTTTTAGCATTTTAAATTTGAGAGATCCCGAGAGAAAGAATTGTGAGGCATACCGTTGATCAAAATTTTCAACAGACTGTTAACAGTCTGTCTGGTAACAACATGCGCCGTATCTGGTAACACAGATGCGACGCATCCTATCTTGTACAATATTTTAATTCGTATTAATTCCAGGCTCGATACGGCGTATCTTCTTCCATAAGATACGGTGCATCGACTGACCTGATGATTTACAGTTTTATTTTTAGGTTTTTATTTTTACTAACTACTAATGTATTATGCAAGATTGAACCTTCTTACCTCAGGTGTGTTAAAGTCATTATGGTATTATAGTTTTCTGCACTTTTTGTGGATACATCATATTCAAAGCTTAAAAGCCTACATCCACAAGAAAGTTGATTTTTGCTCGCAAAAGCACAATGGAGGATCATACCGAGCAAATCTCAGGGAAGTTTTTCTGTTCTAATTCTTTTATTTTCCAAGTTTTCAACCTTAGACACGAACAACGAGGACGTTGTTCAACTTAAGTGGGGGGATGGAGAATTAGAACACTTACTTGTCCTTAACTCTTTCAAAATATGCTTAAAATGAGCTTAATATATCAAAATTTTAAATTTTTTTTAGCATGTTTTGTTTAAAGTCTAAATTACATAACCGCACACATAACTTTATTCCTTCTAAGATATTAAAACTTTAGTGTGCCGGTGACTTGTAAACTTTAGAACTTGGCTTGTATACTACTCGAGACCACCATAATGAGTATTATCGACATAATTGGAGTGACTTGTCTAACTTGGTAAATTTCTAGGATTACACCCAAAAACCTTTAATGTTATGTGTTATTAACTAACTACACTGGTTAGTTAACCCCCGTATAAACCCTTTGTTTACTCTCACTTTTAGAGTAAGATACCCCTATAAAAACCCTCAGAGCCATTCCTTTCGTTTCTTACACCTTTGTTATAATGTTTTGTTACACCCTTACACCTTAGCCTACCCTGTAGATTAAAATCCGTGGTTAATTGCTTTAGGCAAAGTGTGTTTCCTTACATTACCTGTGTTTGTATGCGTAATTCATTATCTTTGGTTAGGTCAGGAAATTGCACAATGCAATTAGTATGAAAAGTACATATTGTATATTTTTTTAATTTATTTTTTGTGTGTTTACTACTTTCACTATTACAGTTATTTCTGAAAGTATGAAAAGTATGGAAAGATTATCCGGAAAAAGTTGTGAAATTTTACACATATATGTTGATTTCAAAAAAAATCGAAAAAAGAGAAAAGAAAAAGAAAGAAGAAAGTTGGAAGTTTGTTAAACCAACGATGTAAAGTTATGTAAGTGGTTCATATGGCCACTATTTGTTGTACTATATATGTGGATTGCAAGAGAGTTGGCCATTATGGGAACACCAACTAAGGTTATTCTTTGTTTAAGATTTTATTGAGTATAATTCGTGTCTACCTAAAGCGTGTGTTTCAAGTGTTAAAGCGTGAGTTATTCAATGATATGAGTCTTATTCATGGGATGGTTGGGAAAGTAATTAACCATACTTAGGATTTAAATTCTGTTTGTTTTGTTTATTTTTATTTTTGCACCAATTTATATCCCAAATATTATCCATACCCTATATCATTCTTCATCCAAGCCTTTGATTTATTGAGATTAGGGATTTGAGCAATCTTAAGTATCATAGTCGTGGATTCGGCTATGTATTTATGATTTTGTCGCCCTTTTTGATATATTAGTTGTAAAACCCGAAAATCTGTCTTTCCGAAATTCCCATATAATTTGAATTTTTCTAAGTTTGTGAACTTAACCTAAGTTATGGGACTTTATGAATTTGGAAGACTATATACTATCAAACCTATAACTTATAATATGATATAATCGACACACCTTAAATCCTATCATTTAAAATTTCACACATTGATAGTCATTATGGGACCGATTAAACCTTGGTGTTCGGGCTTCTTTCTCATCGACATGCATAACTTATTGTGCCGTTTTTAATTTTGTGTTTGAATCCTTTACTCGGATACGTCGTAATAAGACTTTTGGGCTGGTTTTATTTTGTTTTGAGAAGATTTCTTATCAAACGTCTAAAATACACTAAACAAAAGTCCAAACATATTTAAAAAGTGTTTAGTACACACATTATTTCCCACAATCATTTTTCTCGTTTCTCTCTCTAAAAAAAAACACGTACATTCCCGTTC
>LBNU01004238.1:23861-33998 GCA_014162995.1 Artemisia annua | reverse complement strand
GTCTCTTAGATATGCTTAGGAAGCATAACAGTGCCATCGCTTGGCAAATTTCCGACATCAAGGGCATAGACCCTTGTTTTTGCACTCATAAGATTTTGCTCGAAGATAATTTTAAGCCCGTGATCCAACAACAACGACGGGTTAACCCAAAAATCCATGAAGTTATTAAGAAGGAAGTTATCAAACTCCTCGACACTGGGATGATTTACCCCATTTCCGATAGCTCATGGGTTAGCCCGGTCTATTGTGTTCCGAAGAAAGGTGGAATGACCGTAGTGACGAATGAAGATAATGAGCTAATTCCCACACGTCTCGTTATGGGATGGAGAGTTTGTATCGACTATCGTAAGCTTAATGATGCGACCCGAAAGGACCATTTCCCACTTCCTTTTATGAACCAAATGCTAGAACGTCTAGCAGGAAATGAGTTCTATTGCTTTTTAGATGGATTCTCCGGTTACTTTCAAATTTCGATCGATCCCCAGGATCAAGAAAAGACCACTTTTACTTGCCCTTATGGGAAGTTTGCTTATCGACGTATGCCCTTTGGCTTATGTAATGCTCCAGGCACGTTCCAAAGGTGTATGACGGCCATTTTCCAAGATATGATCGAGAAGACTATGGAAGTATTCATGGATGATTTCTCGGTCTATGGAAATTCGTTTACCGCTTGCCTTGCCCATTTAGAGAAAATGCTAAAACGGTGTGAAGACACTAATTTGGTTCTCAATTGTTTCTAGAGCAAATCATGGTGGAGGTTAGCAGCTAGGTTTACGGTCCATGGGGAACAAAAAGTCACATGGCATTAGTATATCTTATATTACTTATCCACTCGTATATAGTCTTGATTATACCAGTGTGAAATATATAGATATAGATAATGAGTTTTAGACGTCGGAATGATTGGTCGTGTTTCGTATATCAAGTTCGTGAGGGGAGGTGGCGTTCGCTAGCACATGGGTTTCTACCGATCTCATATAGAGCTAATGTGTATTTCCTCTACGCCGTTGTTGTCTATACTCGTAGTGTACGAGAAATTAGTTTTAGGATCTAGAATACAATCTACAATCTCAGTAGAATGAGCTGGTTCAGGCAGCCTCACTGAGTAAGTCTAGCCGCACACGAGATTAGCACCTATCCGGTACGATCGCCATATGGATATAATTACTACCTATTATAAAGATATCGAGTAACGCACATTAGAACGTTATTCACAGTTTTAAAGGAATAACTGTTCAAAGGTGACACCGTGCTGGTGTTGAACGATAAACAAGAGATCTTTTACGGACGCAATATAAGGCTCATTTCTCTACGTCTAACGTTAGACGCAACGATCTCACCCTCATCCAATAGCAATCACAACATACACATCACATGATAATCAATAGTTAGTTCATGACATAGATCTACAAACACAAAGTAAATTAGCCTAGGCATTTAAAAGAAGCACAAGTACGAAGCATAATCACACAACATAATAGCCATACTTCGAGTATTCGCAATAGCAGCCCATTAACATAGGTATCTTGGCGGGTTATTTAAACATTTGTACACATAATATTATAAGAGGGGTTCGGAATACCTCTAAGGTCACGTTGTCTCCTCCCAAGAGGCATAGATATATATGGAGCGTTTTCATACATTTATATCATAATACGATATTCATCTTTCATACTCTATCTTTCTTCAATCTCTATATACGGAAACTCTACGTTCTCTTTATACAACCTTTCATATAGTTCTTCTATCATCATATAATAACTCTCGCTCATTGTTAATAGAAAAATTCATGAATCTACATGTAATATTGTCTTTGTTTTATATATAGAAATAAACCCAAAACAGCTGGAGGCATGCTGTTACGCGAGCGTTCATCGGGCTATATCAGGAGGTAGTTGATACGTCGTCTAGCGTGTCGCGCGATTATGGTTGGATTGTGTGGGGGTTGAGGAAAAACGTTGCCTTGACGTGCGTTCATAATTGCTCGGTTCCGGATCTGACCGGCTGGTACTGACGGCGTCACCAATTTGCACTACGAACTCCTCTGGCCCGTCACCGAAGTATTCCAATTCTGGACTTCACTTGTGTCTCCTACGCGTCACCTTTGTAAAGTGTGACGGCGTCCACCTTCCTGTATCTTCAAGGTCTTTTTGAGTTTTTGTTGTTTTCTCGCACTTTTTCACTCCGAAAACGCCCGATAAATGCTTCTTTTCGTGATTTTCCCTTCAAAAGTACCTAAAATGAGAAAAGAAACGACTTTGGGTGAAATCCAAACCAAAAACATACGAATTAGGACTCAAACCGACCCCTAAAAACGTAACATTTTTCGTCTCATCACGCTCCCAAGTAAACTCAGGACCACGTTTCAAGTTCCAACGTGCCTTCACCAACGCTATCTTACCACGCTTCATACTCTTGACCTCTCGGTCCATAATCTCAAAAGGCTCCTCAACAAAATGAAGGGTCCTGTTAACCTTAATCTCATCTAATGGCACATGCAAATTAGCATCCGCCAAACATTTCTTCAGATTAGATACGTGAAACGTATCATGCAAACCACTTAACTCCTCAGACAATTTCAACCGATATGCCGCAAGTCCAATTCTTTCCGTAATCTCAAACGTCCCTACACACCTAGGTGCTAAGTTGCCTTTCTTACTAAAATGCACAAGACCTTTCCAAGGAGACACTTTTAACATCACAAAATCACTTACATTAAACTCCAAAGGCTTACGGCGATTATCCGCATAACTCTTTTGGCGATCTTTAGCGGCCTTAATTCTTTCCTTAATATGGAAAACCATATCCTTAGTCTCTTGTACCAGTTCAGGACCAATTAGTTGGCTTATCCCAACCTCTGCCCATAGAACAGGTGATCTACACTTCCGTCCATACAACATCAAACGTTGCACACCTAATACTGGAATGATAGCTGTTATTGTAGGAAAACTCAGCTAAAGGTAGATGAGTATCCCAGTTTCCTCCAAAATCGATGGCACATGCTCTAAGCAAATCCTCCAAAGTTTGAATCGTACGTTCACTCTGGCCGTCCGTTTGTGGATGATAAGCAGTGCTCATATCCAAACGGGTATCCAATGCCCTTTGCAACGATTGCTAGAACCGCGGGGTAAACCTACTATCGCGATCAGAAATAATTGACACCAGCACACCATGTCTCGCCACAATCTCATTAATATAAATCCATGCCAGTTTTTCCATCTTATAATCCTCACGAATGGCCAGAAAATGTGCAGAACTTCGTTAGTCTATCCACAATGACTCATATCGTGTCATGCCCATTACTTGTTCGAGGCAACTTGGTAATAAAATCCTTCGTTATATTCTCCCATTTCCACTCAGGAATCGGCGGCTGTTGTAACAATCCAAAGGGTTTCTGATGTTCAGCCTTAACTTTCAAGCAAGTCAGGCATTTACAAACATACTCAGCTATTTCCCTCTTCATTCCAGGCCACCAATAAGCATCTTTAAGATCATAATACATCTTGTCAGATCCTGGATGAATTGAGTATCTCGTCTTATGAGCCTCATCCATGATCAACTTTCTTACATCTCCTACCAATGGGACCCATATTCGATCCAAGAAATATAGTCCACCATCCTCCTTTTTCTCCATTTGTTGATCTAACCCACGCAGCATCTCAGCTGTCACGTTCTCATCCTTAAGAGCTTCCTCTTGCCTCTGCCGATATCTTGCTCTGAATTCCCNCCCATTACTTGTTCGAGGCAACTTGGTAATAAAATCCTTCGTTATATTCTCCCATTTCCACTCAGGAATCGGCGGCTGTTGTAACAATCCAAAGGGTTTCTGATGTTCAGCCTTAACTTTCAAGCAAGTCAGGCATTTACAAACATACTCAGCTATTTCCCTCTTCATTCCAGGCCACCAATAAGCATCTTTAAGATCATAATACATCTTGTCAGATCCTGGATGAATTGAGTATCTCGTCTTATGAGCCTCATCCATGATCAACTTTCTTACATCTCCTACCAATGGGACCCATATTCGATCAAAGAAATATAGTCCACCATCCTCCTTTTTCTCCATTTGTTGATCTAACCCACGCAGCATCTCAGCTGTCACGTTCTCATCCTTAAGATCTTCCTCTTGCCTCTGCCAATATCTTGCTCTGAATTCCCGACTGCAACGTCATGCACATTGCTCGCACACACACTTTGGCTTAATCCTTTCCTTTCTACTTAAAGCATCCGCTACCACATTCGCCTTTTGGTATGTGTTAATTAACATACCTTTTATTGACCAAAACCTGACCAAATCGACCAAAACTAACCCATAATTGCCAAATATTTGTTTTTTTGTGTTTTTGAATGTGCAGGTATGGATTTATAAGAAAAGGACGAAAAATCACGAGAAAATGACAAAACGAGCACGGGAATTGGAAAAGTGTCAAAAGCCGGAGCCGGGGAAGCTAGTGGTAAAACTTGAACTCATAAAAGTCAAAAGTCACCCTTGGAGTTTCAGAAACGGCAAGAAAGACCCTTGGAGCATAGTTTGAGAAAGTTACACATTTGGTCCTCCAAGTTTGCAAAGTTGTCAACAATGGTCCCTTTGAAGATTATTTTGAAGATTTGACATCAAAGGTCCCTTATCAATCAAAGAATGTCAAAATAGCCCTTGGATTATAGAATGTGAAAGATGGCAGCCTTGGTCCTTGCATTTTTAGAAAGTACAATTATGATCCCTATGATATAACAACTAAACAACCGGATCGAACCATTATCCTTAACCCATAAACCCAATAATAATTCCACCCATAACCCAACAATAAGCAACCAAAATTAGCCCTTAAACCCAACACACTCCTGCTGGCCCATCAACCCCTCAAGCCGAACTCCCATTTTACTTAAACCCGTAACCTATTTATCACCCAAACCTATAGTTAAAATAAAAAGGGCGCCAATTACTGTACACCCATCTCCCACGATTTTACCCTGCACCCATAGAGTTCACCCAGCTCACTTCACCCATCACATCATGACAAGACAAGTTCCAAGACAAAGGAATGACACGTGGCAGCATTGCCCATCATCCTACTAAGATTTTGATCAACGGCTCAAATGAAGAGATTGGTGGCCAAGTTTAATCCAAGGGCTGAAGATAAAGGATCATGAAGCTTCTCAAACATTAGCATCTCCCTCTGAAGGCTTTATATAGAACCTTATAGTCACAGAACGAGCCGTGTAGTTCCTAGGGTTTATGTTTTATGCATTTTTAGTGTAACTTTGAATTTCATGTTTTTTACTTTAAAAGCTCTGTAATTTACTTTTAATCTTTAATATAAGAGTTGTTTTAAGTTATTTGATTCCTTTAAAATTCCAGTTTTATGGTTATTTATTGCTTTCTCATGTTTTTATTCACTTAAGTCCTTGTCTCCTTGATAAGGTTCATAAGCTTTTTATAGCTTTTCATATTTTAATATNATAAAAGGGATACTCTCAAAATCGTGTTAAATCAGAGACCTTGATGTGGACCTCATTTTTGTATGCAACGGTTCTCGCGAGAAGGATTAGAAACTACTTAGCGTCTTAATTTAGTATCTTTATCGGACTAATAATTATGAAAACGAGATGTTTATAAAAAAATTCATTTCTCTCACAAAAATAAAATAAATAGATACCATCAACTAGGAAAATGGTAGTAAGAGGTTAATACACAAGTAACTTCCATGGGTAGCGTTAGCATCTAACTTGTATATAAGCTGTGATCTCGTTTTTACGCTTAGTCTGGGGGCTTGTGAAAAATCAGGGACGACGAATTTTATCCATAAGGTCACTTCTCCATGAGTCGTGTTCTTACTCTATGACCTAAACGTTATTGCAAAATGATGAAAGTCGACATACCGTCACAAGTAAAAAAGAGAAAAATACAAAATAGTAGTGTAGAGTTAGCATAAGGAATAAATTGGAATAACGGGGCATTTTCGGGAATAAATGATTTCATAATCTCTTTTGAACGTTTTGATACTTTTCAAAGTTTGTAAAAAGAGGTATGGAATTATTTATCTCAAAAGCGTGACGTGACTACAGTGCGTGAGGACACGACAATACCTTAGTCTGGGGGGTTTTGGTATGTGTTAATTCACATACCTTTTATTGACCAAAACCCAACCAAATTGACCAAAAACTAACCCATAATTGCCAAATATTTGTGTTTTTGTGTTTTTGAATGTGCATGTNACATACCGTCACAAGTAAAAAAGAGAAAAATACAAAATAGTAGTGTAGAGTTAGCATAAGGAATAAATTGGAATAACGGGGCATTTTCGGGAATAAATGATTTCATAATCTCTTTTGAACGTTTTGATACTTTTCAAAGTTAGTAAAAAGAGGTATGGAATTATTTATCTCAAAAGCGTGACGTGATTACAGTGCGTGAGGACACTGCAATACCTTAGTCTGGGGGGTTTTGGTATGTGTTAATTCACATACCTTTTATTGACCAAAACCCAACCAAATTGACCAAAAACTAACCCATAATTGCCAAATATTTGTGTTTTTGTGTTTTTGAATGTGCATGTATGGATTTATAAGAAAAAGACGAAAAATCACGAGAAAATGACAAAACGAGCACGGGAATTGGAAAAGTGTCAAAAGCCGGAGCCTGGGAAGCTAGTGGTAAAACTTGAGCTCATAAAAGTCAAAAGTCACCCTTGGAGTTTCAGAAATGGCAAGAAAGACCCTTGGAGCATAGTTTGAGAAAGTTACACATTTGGTCCTCCAAGTTTGCAAAGTTGTCAACAATGGTCCCTTTGAAGATTATTTTGAAGATTTGACATCAAATGTCCCTCATCAATCAAAGAATGTCAAAAATAGCCCTTGGATTATAGAATGTGAAAGATGGCAGCCTTGGTCCTTGCATTTTTAGAAAGTACACTTATGGTCCCTATGATATAACTACTAAACAACCGGATCCAACCATTATCTTTAACCCATAAACCCAATAATACTTCAACCCATAACCCAACAATAAACAACCCAAATTAACCCTTAAACCCAACACACTCCTGCTGGCCCATCAACCCCTCAAGCCCAACTCCCATTTTACTTAACCCTGTATCCTATTTATCACCCAAACCCACAGTTAAAATAAAAAGGGCGCCAATCACTGTACACCCATCTCCCATGATTTTACCCTGCACCCACAGAGTTCACCCAGCTCACTTCACCCATCACATCATGACAAGACAAGTTCCAAGACAAAGGAATGACACGTGGCAGCATTGCCCATCATCTTACAGCAAAGATTTTGATCAACGGCTCAAATGAAGAGATTGGTGGCCAAGTTTAATCCAAGGGATGAAGATAAAGGATCATGAAGCTTCTCAAACCCTAGCATCTCCCTCTGAAGGCTTTATATAGAACCTTATAGTCACAGAACCAGCCGTGTAGTTCCTAGGGTTTATGTTTTATGCATTTTTAGAGTAACTTTGACTTTCATGTTTTTTACTTTAAAAGCTCTGTAATTTACTTTTAATCTTTAATATAAGAGTTGTTTTAAGTTATTTGATTCCTTTAAAATTCCAGTTTTATGGTTATTTATTGCTTTCTCATGTTTTTATTTACTTAAGTCCTTGATAAGGTTCATAAGCTTTTTATAGCTTTTCATATTTTAATATCAAATTTTTATAAGTTTTCTTTAAGTTTCAGTAGGTACTCTTTCAAGTTTTCAAAAAAAAAAAAAAAAAAAAAAAAAAAACAAAAAACAACAACAACAGCAATAGTAGCTTAAGGGTACCACTAGCTTTCAAAAGTTCATTTCCCTTTTGATAAGTTCATCAAGCTTTTCAATAGCTTGATTGAACCAATCTCAGTCCAGAAGCAAAGACTCACTTAGCCATTGTTTCCAAGTAAGTTTTTCTCAATCCTGCACTTACTTAAGCTTTAGATTAAGTCTTGTTTTTTTAGCTTAAACCTGCTCATTCAGTAGCCAGTAGCTTATTACATGCTTAATTTATGCTTTTAGGTAGTCTAGATCAACTTTGTGTTCCTACTGCCTTGTTTAGCCTAAACTGCACATTAGAGTTCTTAATGTTGTATGTTGGTTTTTACTGTTTAATCAGCTTCTAATAGGGTTCAAGTATCTAGTTTAATCATTAGGATTGATAATTTAAGCTTAGAATTCATAAACTTAGTGTAAGTGCTTACTTATAGGGGTGTTTGGATCAATTAAAGTATTGGTGTTTTAGCAGTTTTTTTTAGTTGTTTTTGCTGCATAAGTAGGTCACAGTAGGCTAGTATAAGTTAAAACAAGCATAAAAAATATAGGTCACTTAGTAAAAAGTCAAACTTGGCTCATAACCTAAAATCTGCTAGCATAAGGGTGAAATTGCATCTGAGATTTGGTAATTTGTTAGACTTAGGGTACCTGTAGGATAATCTAGTGTTACAACACCTTAATATAGCTTAGACAATCATTAGTGATCAATAGAAAATTAAATTAGTCAACTTAAGGTTGCAATAAAAAAAAGTCAAAGTAGGTAAAAATTCTGTTTGCACTCATCTGTTATAAGGTATAATTAGTAGATCATTAGGTGTTAATTATGACTTTAATATGCTCTTGGGGTTAGTTTACCTAGCAAAGATCACATTTAATCAATTTAAAGCAAATTCAACAACCTCTGATAAGATAAATTGGATCCACAAAATTGTCCCAAATTCTATTCTTCCTTTATACAGTTGCTATAGTAGCTGGTACTAGGGGATAATTTTGGTTTAATTAGGTCTTAAAAATTAGGGCTTTTAGGTTTTTAAGGTAGTTTGGTAGGTATTCTATCTTTTGCCCCCCTTGGGTTCGGCTTTTTAGCTTATTAAGTGACTTATTTATAAGCCCAAAGTAGGTCCCTCAACTGTGTCTTCTGTCCAAGTCCATTTGCTGTCATAAGTGCTTTTCAGCTTATTAATGTGCATTTCTTAAATTTTTCTGTTCCATTGTGCTTAATAAGGTGTGATTAAGGTATTGTGAAAGTTGTGTGGTCATTGCTTATAAATTGCTTATTTTGTGCTTATTATCAAAGTGCTTATTTGGCCATACTGCTTATTAGTGTTCGTTTTTCAGAAAATTTTATTTTTCCTAGGTTTTTAATAATATTTTAGATTTTCTTGAAAAATTTCATAATTTGCTTAAGTCATTTACTATTTATTTTAATTAAAACTAGTTTTTAAGTATTTTTAAATCCTTTTTAATTAATAATAATTCATAAAAAATCCAAATATATTTTTCAGTTTTAAAATTAGTTTTAGATTATTTTAGAATTTTAAAAAAATTAAATTTCTATTTTTCTAGCTTTATTTATTATTAAATAGTATTTTAATATATTTTTAATAGTTAAAAATAGTTTTTAATTAATAATAATTGGATAAAAAGTCAAAATAATATTTTTCTTTTTCCTAAACATTTCTTTTGTCTTTTAGAACGTAGAAAATCATTTTCACACCCGTAGGAGTAGTAATACCTTAAATTCACTTTTTATTTTGCGCGTTTACATTTATTTTACGTTTTATTTACGTTTTTAGGTTTTAATTACGTGTTTTACTTGCCTACGTGTTTATTCGTGCTTTTATTTCATTATCATTAGTGTAATTCTCATCATTATCACTTTTACCCCTTTTCATTACACATTTTCAACACGATTATCGATTTTCCATTCACACCTTCACATGGACTACGACCTCGGGTTTTGCTTATTTCCTTAGCAATTCCTTGGAGATAATATATAATATATATTGATTTTAACGAATCAATTCTTGGCGCCGGTGCCGGGAAAGGTTGAAGTGAATATTGGTTTTCGTTTTTAAAATCGTGTTTTGAAAAACCTTCCTTGTAAATATTTTCTTATATAAAAAAGTAAAAATCAAAAAAATACGAAACAATTTTCCTAAACTGTTTGCAAAATACCAAAAATATAATAAATCATCCTCACTCTACCTCTACAGAGTGTTGTAAACCAAATAACTTTGAACGCAAAAAGAGATTGTGAAATTAGTCATTTTCGGATTACTTTAATTCTACAACCGACACCCTCGTTGTGCGTAGATTTGAAGGAAACGATTTCAGGTGATGAATCGATCACAAAAATAACAAAACAAAAAGAAAAAAAA
>LBNU01004238.1:5751-18520 GCA_014162995.1 Artemisia annua | reverse complement strand
CGATAGAGCTAAAGTCGATGTGATCGCAAAGCTACCTCATCCCACCACCGTTTGAGGAATTCGTAGTTTTCTAGGTCATGCCGGTTTTTATCGACGTTTCATCCAAGACTTTTCTTAGATTGCCCGACCTCTGACCCATTTGCTTGAAAAAGATGCTCCGTTCTTCTTCTCTAATGAGTGTGTTGAAGCGTTTGAGATACTTAAGAAAAAATTGACGGAAGCTCCGATTCTAGTTGCCCCCGATTGGGACTTTCCTTTTAAGCTTATGTGTGATGCTAGCGATTATGCTATCGGGGCAGTCTTGGGGCAACGTAAGACCAAATACTTCCAACCGATACACTATGCAAGTAAGACTATGATCGACGCTCAATATCATTATACGACTACTGAAAAAGAAACGTTAGCCGTCATTTATGCCTTCGAAAAGTTTTGACCTTATCTCCTCTTGAAAAGTGCATAGTGTATACGGATCACTCGGCCTTGAAATACCTTATGACTAAACAAGATGCTAAACCAAGATTAATGCGGTACGTTCTCCTTCTTCAAGAATTCAATGTCGAAATTCGAGACAAGAAAGGAGCGGAGAACCTAGCCGCCGACCATTTGTCTAGACATGAAAATCCCCATCAAAGTGTTCTCGAGAAAAAGTAAATCAATGAATCATTTCCTCTTGAGACACTTGGGAGTTTATCACATGATTCTAGTACCCCATGGTTCGCCGACTTTGCGAATTACCAGGCGGGGAATTTCATCCGAAAAGGGATGTCGTCCCAACAGAAAAACAAATTCTTTAAAGACGTTAAGCATTATTTCTGGGATGACCCCTACTTGTTTAAGATATGTGCGGACCAAGTTATCCGGCGGTGCGTTCACGGCAAGGAAGCCGAGGACATACTTAAGGCATGCCACAATAGACCCACGGGGGGCATCATGGTGCTAATTATACCGCCAAGAAAGTTTTCGATTCTGGCTTCTATTGGCCGACGATATACCGTGATGCACAAGACTTGGTGAAGTCATGTGACTCTTGCCAACGTCAAGGAAAAATTTCACAAAAGGATGAGATGCCTCAGAATGTGATTCAAGTTTGTGAAATCTTTGACGTTTGGGGTATTGACTTTATGGGACCATTCCCGTCTTCTAGAGGGAATAAATATATACTCATGGCCGTCGATTACTTGTCGAAATGGGTTGAAGCAAAAGCGCTCCCCACCAATGATGCTCGAGTTGTTGTTAAGTTTTTGAAGAGTCTTTTTGCCCAATTTGGTGCTCCTCATGCTATTATAAGTGATCGCGGTACTCATTTTTGTAACGATCAATTTGCCAAAGTTATGCTTAAGTACGGAGTTACCCATCGTCTTTCTACCGCGTACCACCCGCAAACGAGCGGTCAAGTTGAGGTTTCCAATCGTGGCTTGAAACGTATATTAGAAAGGACCGTAAATGATAATCGTGCCTCATGGGCCGATAAGTTAGATGATGCATTATGGGCTTTCCGCACTGCTTACAAAACCCCCATCGGGTGTACTCCTTATAAGTTGGTGTATGGAAAGGCTTGTCACTTGCCCATTGAATTAGAGCACAAAGCCTACTGGGCCTTAAAACATTCTAATTTTGACCTCAAAACTGTGGGTGATCACTGAAAAGTTCAATTGAATGAATTAAATAAACTTAGGGATCAAGCCTACGAGAATTCTTTGATCTACAAAGAGAAAACCAAGAGGATTCATGATGCTAGGATCAAAAACCGCGTTTTCAATATTGGTGATCAAGTCCTTTTCAATTCTCAATTGAAGATTTTCTCGGGCAAACTCAAAACCCGTTGGTCAGGACTGTTTAACGTTACCCAAGTTTTTCCTTATGGCACCATCAAGTTAGCTCAACCCGATGGTCCCAACTTTAAGGTGAACGGTCATCGTCTCAAACATTACTTCGGAGGGGATATACCACCCATGGTTGTCCCGGATCTCCAAACTTTCCCCATGGACAATTGAATTCGGGGATCGAGTCAAGCTACGTGACTCGGTAATCAAAAACAAAGCGCTTCGTGGGATGCAACCCATGCTTATTCATCTATCTTTACTTCTATTTTCTTTATTTTCTAATAAGTGACGCGAGGAGGGGCGACCTCTTCCATATCTCGTGTCTCATGGGCCGATAACTTATTATATTTTTGCATAATCTTTTCAATTGAAAAAAAATGAGAAAAATTGAAAAGATTATGCAAAAATATAATAAGTTTTGACACCATGTTTGACTTTCCTGCTGGCGAGAGTAAGAATAAAAATTTTGACTTGATCCGGGCGTGTTGAGCCCTAGCTTGTCCCCTTAACCAATATAATCTTAATATTCGATTATCGGCTAAGTATTCGCGGATCTTATTATTTGAGATTTTAAATTTGCGAAGAACGCGAAATGATAGAGTTTATTCAGAAGTTAGATGCTAAGCGTGGAGTAGTTGGTTCTCTTTAGAGCTCATCGAAGGTACTTGTGGCTTTTTGCTCCCACAAAATTGTTTCACCCCATATATTGTGTAAAATAATTAAAGATGTTAGGTTTTGGCGATAATTAGTTTTTGGTTCTTGTCAAAAGGATTTTTGCTTATGAGAGTTGGGTACACATCAAGGTACTGCCAGTGTTACGGTGTAATAGACTATCACATCTTGCCGGCTCGCAACCGATGTTGGGAGTGTTATAAAAGCTGTATGACTTGGGGTTTGGCAACTAATGAATGTATGAATAAATGAAGAATATATAATCCAAAGCCATAAAAGTTTTCTACATCTTGCCGGTTCGCAGCCGATGTTGTAGACTTCAAAAAGGCACAGGAAATTCCAAAGTCATAATACGACTATCACATCTTGCCGGTTCGTAGCCGATATTGTAATTGTTGTAAAAGGCGGAGGGCTAATATGTTAATGTGCTTGAATAAATGTTTTAAAAATGCCAAACCTTGACTCCGGGGAGGTCCTAATAAAAGCTTCTGTCTCTGGACTCGTAGATGAGTTGTTTCGGTCGCCAATAAAAGGGATACTCTCAAAATCGTGTTAAATCAGAGACCTTGATGTGGACCTCATTTTTGTATGCAACGGTTCTCGCGAGAAGGATTAGAAACTACTTAGCGTCTTAATTTAGTATCTTTATCGGACTAATAATTATGAAAACGAGATGTTTATGAAAAAATTCATTTCTCTCACAAAAATAAAATAAATAGATACCATCAACTAGGAAAATGGGAGTAAGAGGTTAATACACAAGTAACTTCCATGGGTAGCGTTAGCATCTAACTTGTATATAAGCTGTGATCTCGTTTTTACGCTTAGTCTGGGGGCTTGTGAAAAATCAGGGACGACGAATTTTATCCATAAGGTCACTTCTCCATGAGTCGTGTTCTTACTCTATGACCTAAACGTTATTGTAAAATGATGAAAGTCGACATACCGTCACAAGTAAAAAAGAGAAAAATACAAAATAGTAGTGTAGAGTTAGCATAAGGAATAAATTGGAATAACGGGGCATTTTCGGGAATAAATGATTTCATAATCTCTTTTGAACGTTTTGATACTTTTCAAAGTTAGTAAAAAGAGGTATGGAATTATTTATCTCAAAAGCGTGACGTGATTACAGTGCGTGAGGACACTGCAATACCTTAGTCTGGGGGGTTTTGGTATGTGTTAATTCACATACCTTTTATTGACCAAAACCCAACCAAATTGACCAAAAACTAACCCATAATTGCCAAATATTTGTGTTTTTGTGTTTTTGAATGTGCATGTATGGATTTATAAGAAAAAGACGAAAAATCACGAGAAAATGACAAAACGAGCACGGGAATTGGAAAAGTGTCAAAAGCCGGAGCCTGGGAAGCTAGTGGTAAAACTTGAGCTCATAAAAGTCAAAAGNTCTGCTAGCATAAGGGTGAAATTGCATTTGAGATTTGGTAATTTGTTAGACTTAGGGTACTCGTAGGATAATCTAGTGTTACAACACCTTAATATAGCTTAGATAATCATTAGTGATCAATAGAAAATCAAATTAGTCAACTTAAGGTTGCAATAAAAAAAGTCAAAGTAGGTAAAAATTATGTTTGCACTCATCTGTTATAAGGTATAATTAGTAGATCATTAGGTGTTAATTAGGACTTTAATCTGCTCTTGGGGTTAGTTTACCTAGCAAAGATCACATTTAATCAATTTAAAGCAAATCCAACAACTTCTGATAAGATAAATTGGATCCACAAAATTGTCCCAAATTCTGTTCTTCCTTTATATAGTTGCTATAGTAGCTGGTACTAGGGGATAATTTAGGTTCAATTAGGTCTTAAAAATTAGGGCTTTTAGGTTTTTAAGGTAGTTTGGTAGGTATTCTATCTTTTGCCCCCCTTAGGTTCTGCTTTTTAGCTTTTAAGTGACTTATTTATAAGCCCAAAGTAGGTCCCTTAACTATGTCTTCTGTCCAAGTCCATTTGCTGTCATAAGTGCTTTTCAGCTTATTTAATGTGCTTTTCTTAAATTTTTCTGTTCCATTGTGCTTAATAAGGTGTGCTTTAGGTATTGTGAAAATTGTGTGGTCATTGCTTATAAATTGCTTATTTTATGCTTATTATCAAACTGCTTATTTGGCCATACTGCTTATTAGTGTTCTTTTTTCAGAAAATTTTATTTTTCCTAGGTTTTTAATAATATTTTAAATTTCTCTGTAAAATTTCATAATTTTCTTAAGTCATTTACTATTTATTTTAATTAAAACTAGTTATTAAGTATTTTTAAATACTTTTTAATTAATAATAATTCATAAAAAATCCAAAAATATTTTTCAGTTTTAAAATTAGTTTTAGATTATTTTAGAATTTTAAAAAATTAAATTTTTATTTTTCTAGCTTTATTTCATATTAATTAGTATTTTAGTATATTTTTAATAGTTAAAAATAGTTTTTAATTAATAATAATTAGATAAAAAGTCAAATTAATATTTTTCGTTTTCCTAAAATTTTATTTTGTCTTTTAGAACGTAGGAAAATCATTTTCATACCCGTAGGAGTAGTAATACCTTAAATTCACTTTTTATTTTGCGCGTTTACATTTATTTTACGTTTTATTTACGTTTTAGGTTTTAATTACGTGTTTTACTTGCCCACAAGTTTATTTGTGCTTTTATTTCATTATCATTAGTGTAATTCTCATCATTATCACTTTTACCCCTTTTCATTACACATTTTCGACACGATTATCGATTTTCCATTCACACCTTCACACGGACTACGACCTCGGGTTTTGCTTATTTACTTAGCAATTCCTTGGAGATAATATATAATATATATTGATTTCAACGAATCACNCGTAAGTTTGCAATAAAAAAAGTCAAAGTAGGTAAAAATTATGTTTGCACTCATCTGTTATAAGGTATAATTAGTAGATCATTAGGTGTTAATTAGGACTTTAATCTGCTCTTGGGGTTAGTTTACCTAGCAAAGATCACATTTAATCAATTTAAAGCAAATCCAACAACCTCTGATAAGATAAATTGGATCCACAAAATTGTCCCAAATTCTGTTCTTCCTTTATATAGTTGCTATAGTAGCTGGTACTAGGGGATAATTTAGGTTCAATTATGTATTAAAAATTAGGGCTTTTAGGTTTTTAAGGTAGTTTGGTAGGTATTCTATCTTTTGCCCCCCTTAGGTTCTGCTTTTTAGCTTTTAAGTGACTTATTTATAAGCCCAAAGTAGGTCCCTTAACTATGTCTTCTGTCCAAGTCCATTTGCTGTCATAAGTGCTTTTCAGCTTATTTATTGTGCTTTTCTTAAATTTTTCTGTTCCATTGTGCTTAATAAGGTGTGCATAAGGTATTGTGAAAATTGTGTGGTCATTGCTTATAAATTGCTTATTTTATGCTTATTATCAAACTGCTTATTTGGCCATACTGCTTATTAGTGTTCTTTTTTCAGAAAATTTTATTTTTCCTAGGTTTTTAATAATATTTTAAATTTCCCTAAAAAATTTCATAATTTTCTTAAGTCATTTACTATTTATTTTAATTAAAACTAGTTATTAAGTATTTTTAAATACTTTTTAATTAATAATAATTCATAAAAAATCCAAAAATATTTTTCAGTTTTAAAATTAGTTTTAGATTATTTTAGAATTTTAAAAAATTAAATTTTTATTTTTCTAGCTTTATTTCATATTAAATAGTATTTTAGTATATTTTTAATAGTTAAAAATAGTTTTTAATTAATAATAATTAGATAAAAAGTCAAATTAATATTTTTCTTTTTCCTAAAATTTTATTTTGTCTTTTAGAACGTAGGAAAATCATTTTCATACCCGTAGGAGTAGTAATACCTTAAATTCACGTTTTATTTTGCGCGTTTACATTTATTTTACGTTTTATTTACGTTTTAGGTTTTAATTACGTGTTTTACTTGCCCACGTGTTTATTTGTGCTTTTATTTCATTATCATTAGTGTAATTCTCATCATTATCACTTTTACCCCTTTTCATTACACATTTTCGACACGATTATCGATTTTCCATTCACACCTTCACACGGACTACGACCTCGGGTTTTGCTTATTTACTTAGCAATTCCTTGGAGATAATATATAATATATATTGATTTCAACGAATCACCTTTCCAGGATGATAGCGAATCTCACAATCATAATCACTAAACAATTCAATCTATCTTCTTTGTCGCATATTCAGCTTCTTCTGAGTAAAAATATGCTGAAGACTCTTATGATCTATGTAAACAACACTCTTCGTGCCATACAGATAATGCCTGCAATTCTTGAGAGCGAATACTACAGCACCGCTCTAAATCATGGGTAGTGTAATTCTTCTCATGGATCTTGAGTTGTCGGGAAGCATAGGCTATCACCTTACCTCTTTGCATTAGTACACACCCAAAACCTTGATTCGACGCATCACAAATTACACAACAAAATCGTCTGGCCCATCAGGTAACGCCAGAATATGTGCATTACACAAACTATCCTTTAGTGACTGAAAAGCCATCTCTTGTTCTTCTCCCAAGTCATACCTCTTATTCTTCTGAGTCAACAGGGGTTTAGCAATTTTTGAAAAATTCGCTATAAATCTTCTGTAGTACCCAGTCAATCCTAAGAAAGAGCATATCTCAGACGGCGTCGTAAGAGCCTTCCAGTTCTTGACTGCTTCAATCTTACCAGGGTCTACATGTATACCTTCACTATTCACTACATGTCCAAGAAAATGTACCTCCTGTAGTCAAAACTCACATTTCGAGAACTTGGCATACAACTTCTCCTTCTCCAGCAATCCAAGGATCAACTTCAGATGTTCTCTATGCTCTTCCTTCGTCTTAGAGTAGATTAAGATATCGTCAATGAACACAATCACGAACCTATCCATATAGGGCTTACATACGCGATTCATCAAATCCATGAATACCGCGGGTGCATTTGTCAACCCAAATGGCATTTTTCCGAATATCCTCCTCATACACTCTTAGCTGATGATAACCAGAATGTAGATCTATCTTCAAAAAGAAACGTAAGCCTTGCAGCTGGTCAAAGAGATCATCGATTCTAGGAAGAGGATACCGATTCTTGACAGTTAACTTGTTCAATTCTCGATAGTCAATACACATCCGAAACGAACCATCCTTCTTCTTAACAAACAACACAGGTGCTCCCCATGGAGAGTGAGTAGGATGAATAAATCCCTTATCTTGCAGTTCTTGCAACTGTGCAGCCAACTCCTGCATCTCAGAGGGTGCTAAATGATATGGAGATTTCGCCCCAGGTGCCGCTCCAGGAATCAATTCAATACGAAATTCAACTTGACGGATTGGAGGTAACCCAGACAAGTCTTCAGGAAAAACACCAGGAAACTCACGCACTACAGGAATATCTCCTATCTTAAGTTCTTTGGACTTCGCATTCTTAAGGGACTTCGAATCATTCCCCACGCTCTCTCCTTGTACTCGTAGTATATTGCCATTCTCTAAAGGAATACGAACTACCTTCTCATGGCATATAACTTTAGCCTTATGCTTAGACAACCAATTCATTCCTACTACCACATCAAAACTTCCATGTCCAAAAGGTATCAAGTCAATCTTAAACGAAATACCTTCTAACACTATAGTGTACCCACGTATCACCTTATTAACTTCTATCTCTCTACCACTAGCTATTTCAATCACAATACTAGATCTAAGCTCACTAGGCTCAACATTCAACAATCTAGCAAATTCAGTAGACACAAAGCAATAATCCGTACCCGTATCAAATAAAGTAGTGGCATAATGACCGTCAAGAGAAAATGTACCAGTAACGACGTTCGGGTCTTGTCGCGCCTCATTTGCATTCATAGTAAACGCCTTTCCTCTAGCTGCATTTCTGTTGTACCCTTGACCTTGCCCTCCTTCAATAGTCAAACGATTCCCCTCCTGTCCAGTGTCCTATTAAGCTTGGGACACATATTACGGATATGATCCGTACTACCACACACATAGCACGCCCTACGATTAAACCCTGCGCCAACCGAGTTGATTGGAGTCGCCTGAGTAATCACCGCACGGCAATCTCTAGCAAAGTGTCTAGGTTTGTTACACTGAAACACACACGACACGCAACGTGCTCGGGATGATAACCATTGCACTTAGCACATTTGGGAGCATTACCAACATACCCTCTCCTATCATTGTTTCCTGCCACAGTCGTAGAAACTGTCCCTGCATAACCTGTTGCCACCCTCGGATTTGCTGCTACGAACCCTTTCCCATTCCTTGCTCTTTTTTTTTTGTCAGTACCAGAACCAACCTGCTTACCTGCTTCAGTCGCCTCCTTTCTCTTCTCGATTGTCTTTGCGAGTACCCCACTCCTAACCGCTTCATCAGTTAATGCTCCAGCCTTCTGAATAGCACTTAGAAGTGTAGTTGGCTCCGTAGCCCTAACGATACTACAAATCTGTGGAACCAATCCACGGATGTACTTATCAATGTGCTTCGTCTCAGGAGTTACCAAGTGAGGAACCAACTTATCTAGCTCATGGAACCTTTCAGTATACCCTGCGTGATTAGCTCCAACCATCGCATGGTTCCCGAATTCTTCCTCTAATTTCTGTATCTCATTTCTTGGCCAAAACTCCTCCACCATCAGAGCTTTGAAGTCCTCCCAAGCCATCCCTATTGCAGCAACTCTACCTCTAGCTTGAACTTGCGTGTTCCACCAAGTCAAAGCCTTATTAACCAAAGAACTTGCCGCATACTTAAGTTTCTGGCCCTCAACACAGCCACTAATATCCATTACTGATTCCATTTTCTCTATCCATCGAGTAAGCACTATCGCACCACCCTTACCATCAAACTCTTTGGGCTTACAAGCCACAAACTCTTTGTAGGAGCATCCATTTTTACCACTCCATCCACTTCCAGCACCAGCAGGGTGAGCACCATTACCCACTTGCGTGCTTACATGACTTACAATTTCTGGTAATAGAGTTTCCAGTTGTTGATTGATCAACTGCTGGAAGATAGGGTTACTCTCCCCAATAAAGGGTGCCGGCTTTGACTTCTTCGGCGTCTTGAATGCTCCACTCATTGGTGACTTAGTAATAGGATGTCTTGGTATCTTTGGCGCCATTTCCTGAACACGCAGGACATTAGAACCATTAGACACCATTCATGAAAATTCATGATTCCATAATTATACTTAGCACATTTACTCCCCATCACATGGGACAATCAACACGAATACCAAGGTTAAACTTAATCCTACTACACGTAAGCATGTCATCGTTGGTCAATGTAGCATTGGCCATAAGTCCACATGTGTCATGATACATTTATAATTATGTTGGTCACCCATAATTATAGATGTATCCTTTCACATGTGTACTCGCTTCCAATACCACGCCTAACAATAATAATACCTCACAACCATAGATATACGAACTCCAGAATCAATATCATATAATACACCCATAAATCACATATCACACACATAAAATATTTAAACTTGCTCAAGCCTTATTATTAATAACCTGGGTAAAATCCCAAAATCCAACAAAATTCATATTCCAACACAATACCAACATCAAAAGACAACAAAAGACGTCCAAAACATAACACTAAACAATAATGTTGCACGTGGCTCGAGCTCTACTCTAACGCTTAAATCATGTTACTCACAGTGGACGAATCCACTTCGTCTTCCTCACTTAGCCATCCATTCCTACCTCCCTCAAACTGCGGTAGGGGTCGACTTGCAAAGCTATCCCTATGATTCCTTTCCTCCTCCTCCACACGATCCACAAATTTATATGGATCGCGAGGTCTAAGCACTACTCCTTCATCTAGAATTTAGGACACCTTCCAGGGTACCTAAAAATGTAACCATCCTTATTGGTCACCTTCGTTTCGTATCTCTCTAACTTCACTTTACCCACATCTACTAAGGTTAACTTCTCCTCAATCGAACATGGAAACATTCTAGCAGGAACACGGATCCTCCTGTTAGTACGTTTCAACGTTCCAATTCTCTTGCAACCAGTAGGAACCACAATAGTCCAACGAAACTTGCTATGCGCGGGAGATGCCATACTAAAAAAATGACATATACAATACTAAGTATAGGGATTCAACGAACGTCAAAACTCAAATAAACATCTCGTAAATTTAGGAAAATAAACATATAAGATATTGTACTTATACATATGTCCTAAATCCAACTATATGAGGGACTCCTAGGTTATAGTCTAGGTTAAGCCACTTAATTCTCTATAACCAAGGCTCTGATACCAATTTGTCACACCTCGCCAAGGTGGAAAAGCGAGTGTAACTTCATGGATATCATCATAAACGTGGTGTCTAAATAGAGAATTTCTACATGCATATAAATATAGCAAAGTATAGACACGAAGTGTCATAACAATACCCCAAAAGAAAATAACCAAAACAAATCTCCAAAAAGGTATCTTCAATAGAACATAAAGTACTATTCGAAAGACATTGAAGTATCACAATCAAATTCTGACATATTCAAACCAAAATATAAAGATAAATCGTTCTCAAATGCAGCTAAGTCTCTTCTAGTCGCTTCCCTCTACTTTAGCCATAGAATGCTCACCTGAAAATGATGCTTAAAACGTCAACATAATGTTGGCGAGGTTCATAGGTTTAAGATACACAATGTCACTCAAGGCAACCAGTTCACTATGATTATAAAACATAATAGGACAGTAAGACTAGTCATTATACTACATAGCACGCAATCTCAATCAACCAACCAACAAACATAAGCAACATAAGGGGCGGAACGTGCCCACGATCCAAATGTCAAACATCAATTGGGATGGAACGTGCCCACCGATCTAAATTTACAATAATGGGTAAACCGTACCCTCTGATCAGACCACACAGAATAATAGTGAGTAGAATTACTACTCTCCATTTGAATAATAGGAGCATAGCTACCCTCCAAATGGACCACACAGAATCTCCACACAATAATCTCATAACATGCAATACACGTATAACAACACTTACAAGTCCATGCATTCATACGACACATAATCATAGTAAATTAAACTATATTTCAACACAAGCATCATTCCCATCCCAAGTTTAAAACAATGTAAAAGTGGGACTATGAAACTCACCTTAAACTTTGCAGCTTCCAAATTATCAATCACAAATCTATACAACAAAAATAAGATCATATTACACGCGACCAAGCTAAAAGTTATAGTCCATGTAACACACATATGATGGATGTCTAACGGTCATATAAACCACTATAGTTCACCTAGACTCCATACTAAGCACCACGAATCACTTACACTCACTAAATCCCTTGCATACACTTTTTCAGAATATGCAAATTTTTGGGGTACTTCTAACCACATAAAATCACGAAAAAATAAGCTCCACAACTCACACCAAAAATTTACCATGATCCTTCATGAGCATAAAAGCTTCTCCTAGAAGGCCATGCACTATACACACACACAAGTACTCTTTGAAAAATCAAACATGACAACTATCCAGATTCGGATCTGAACGCACACCAAAATGTTTAGACCTACAAATCATATTTGCACAACTTTTTAACGCATACCCTTTTTGTGGAAGTCAAAGGGAACGTAGAACTAAACTTCCTCGTAAGGGATAACCTAGATCTCACTTTTTCATACACAATTCCCTACCAAACTTATGACCTAATTCTGTCCCGGTTTAACAGCTTTGACAATTTAACTTGTAAAAATCATTTGACTGACCTCTGGAACTCGAAATCGACCGTGGTTAGACTTTTTGGAAAGCTCTTTCTCTGAACTATAGTTTAGACCCAAAATTCGTGATCTAACTCATTTCTATCTATTAAAAATCTTCGTATCTTTACAACCTTACAATTCTGTCAAAACCCTAATTTTAGTTAATTAAATTAACTAATGTTAACTCATTAACTAATATGTTTTACACTCTAATCTCTTCACCAAACATCATAATGTAATTAATAATTGATCCCAACATGTTTTAGTTTATAAATTTTGTTAGGATCATAGTTTTCAACTATTCAGTCAAGTCTCGGTCATTTCAGTTATTGTAATAGGTTGCTAGAATTATCTTATTTAGCTACGTTATTTAATACTCGTATGGTTTTATGTAATAGTCTAAGTTAAAGTCCAATGGGCCTAAAGCCCAAACGTTTAAGAGAAAGGAAGGACTAGGCGTGTTGCCCTAGCTCCCATCCTATAAATAGGACCTCTATGTAATCCTTTCT
>LBNU01004237.1:26243-38220 GCA_014162995.1 Artemisia annua | reverse complement strand
TGTTTATGTTCATGCTTTTGATTTTTCATATTTGGCTTATTACCAGTGCTTAATTTGTCTTTCATATTTGTCAAAAATCACTCCCTATACTGAGTATCAGTATAGGTGAGCCGTTTTCATAAGCTCATAAAAAGCTTATTTCTTGGACTTAGCTTGTGATATTTGGTTCTTTGAGAAGCCAATCCACAAGTCTTTTAGGTTCAGTGCTTATTTTTCATTTTGAAGCTTATTTGATAAGGCTGCAATAAGCTTTTACTTTGTCCCATTTTCTGTGTTCATTGATTAACCAGTGAGTTCTCAGCTTTTTCATAAGCATCTAATAAGCTCACCAGTGGACCCCACTTGGTGAACTTTGGATTTTTGGAAACCTTTCTACCCAAACTTGCTACTCCAGAGCTTATTTGGTCTTTTTGAGCTTATCTTCTAGGCTTAAATCACAATTCAAGTGGACTGTAAGGGGTGTTTGGTACTCAGTTATCTTGAAGTGCTTATTTGCTCATTTGAGCTTATTCAGTGCTTATTCCTTGTTCTTTTCACTTGTTTCCTGTTCATCTATCATATTTTCATCTTATTTTTCCTTTGTTTTTAGTTTCTTAGCTTATTTGGAGCTTGTGCTCACTGTTTGAGCCAAAAAGCTCAACTGTTAGCCCCATAAGCTCTTATTGTGCTTATTTTTCATTTCTAAATCTTTTGTCTTTTTAAAAGTTGTCTTATTTTAGTAGTTTAACAGTTCCATAAAAAGAAAAACACAAAATCATTAATTTTAAGGAAAGTGATAGCTTCTATTTAAGAAGCTTAAGCTTTTTAGCTTATTTTTCCACTTTTTCAAAAAGCACTTTCCATTTTTATATTTTTCTTGAGTTCCTGTAGTCTTGTAGTATTTTTAGAAAAAGTTTTAGATTTACTACTGTTCATTTAGTATTTATAGTAATTTAAATTAGTTTTAAATAATTATTAAATAGTAATTAATTACTAATAAATCAAGAAAAAGCCTAAAAAATAGATTTTCAGTTTTAAAATTAGATTTTTCCAATTTAATTTTTCATTTTTCCAAGTTATTTTCCTATTTATTTCATTTTTAGTTAATTTTAATTAGTAATTAATCTTAGTTAATTCATAATAAATAACTAAAAAGTCAAAAAAAAAAATATTTTTCTTTTTCTTAAAATTTTCTTTTGTCTTTAGGATTGTAAAAATATGTTTTTCATCATTTAGGTGTTTTTAGATTTTCATTTTCACTTTTATTTTTGTACGTAGACGTTTAATTAAAACGTAAACGTATATTTTTAGATTTGTAAACGTTTCCAGGTTTCTAGTAATCGTTTGTAGTGTTTGTTTATCATTTTCATTCATAATTTGTAGTTTAATTCCAATTAATCTCTCTCACCCATCATCTTTTCATAATCACTTGATCTCAAAATCGTTTTAAACACCATTTCACGCTTCGTCGGGACATAACGACCCGGGAAGAACTCCTATACTCTCCTTGGTGCATTGTGCCTTTTCTAGTTTGACTTTTGTTGACCAAATCCTTGGTTGACTTTAGTTGACTGTTCAGGGCCAATCAAAATTTGGCGCCGCTGCCGGGGAGGCGTGTCGCGTGTCTTAAACGTTTTGCAGTATCGTGTTTTTGAAACACAACTTGTGTATATCGTCTATCCTTTGTATATTTACCATATATATATCGTATTTTCATCTTTCAAAAACATAAAAAACACAAAAATATTTTCTCTTTGTTTCTAATATATATATAAGAAAAAGAAAAAGAATACTTGTCACCAAGTATTCAACAAAAATACCAAAAAAATAATATACATCCTCCGTCTTCCGTTGAAGGAGGGCGGTTGTAAACCATTCCCAAATAATAACAAAAGAAAAATGATCGTGAGTCAATCGTTGCCCGATTAGCTTTTATAGCAAAAAGGTTTCGGTTGGTGTATCGGTTAACTAAAAGAAAGAAAACAAAAGAAAAAGTTAAATAAATAAAAAGATTTCAAGTTTTCTTTGGTAATTGGTTTCGTTTTTCCAGTGCATGCGCACTCGTTCTTCTAGGTCTACGAGCCCATTTCGTGAGCTTGTTAAGATTCCTCGAAGACGACGTAGACGTTCTGCACCCGCAGTCGAATCCGAGATTCGTACTGTCTCTTCTCGTTCTGTCGTCATGGCAGATCTTCCTATGAGTGAGCTTCTCCAGGCACCCATCGATGGGTACGGAGATGCCATTGTTGTTCCAGCCATCGTGGCTGATAATTTTGAGCTCAAGACCGGGTTACTGAATCTTGTGACCCAGAGTCAATTCTTTGGTTTTGAGCGGGACGATCCTCATGCTCATATTCGATGGTTTAACAAGATTACATCTACCATCAAATACAAGAATGTCCCATCTGAAGCAATAAAACTTCTTCTCTTTCCATTCTCCCTTGAGGGGCAAGCCCGGGTTTGGCTTGAAAAACAACCCCCTCATTCTATCGAAACATGGGAGGATTTAGTCAAGAAATTTGTGAATGAATTCTATCCTCCTTCCAAGACCACGAGTCTTAAAAATGAGATCATCAAGTTCACTCAGAAATTTGATGAATCATTTAGTGAGTCGTGGGATCGTTTTAAGGAATTGCTTCGCAAATGTCCTCACCATGGTTTTTCTGAGTTGATGCAACTCGATACTTTCTACAATGGTGTGAGCCAAGCTGATCAGGATTCTCTTAATGCCTCCGCGGGAGGTAATTTCCTGAGTAAAACAACAAAAGAAGCTTTAGCGATCATCGAGAACAAATCTAAGGTCCGCACTACACGAAGCAAACCGGTTGTTTCCCAAGTGAGTGTTGGTCCTTCTTCTTCATCGCCCGTGAGTCAGTCTAGCACCGATGCTAAGATTGACAAACTCACGGAAGCCATTCAAGCTTTGGTTCTCTCCAACCAAAAGAAAGTCTCTTTTCCACAAACTTCTGCTCCTGCTGAAGTTAAAAAAGTGGAAGTCTGTGTTACATGTGGTGGCCCTCACGCTTATTACAATTGTATGGCCACCGATGGTAACCCTTTTGAAGCTAATGCGATAGCTGGTCCTTCCAATCATGGAAGTAACCAATTTCGTCCGCCGATGGACCCGAACTATCGTCCCAACCACTACCCTGGACCCCCCGGTTTTAATCAAAATCAAAATGTTCAAAACCGTAACCAAAATTTCCAGAACCAAAACCGAACGAACCAAGGTTATCAAAACCAAGGTAATTTCAATCAAGGTCATGGTTACCACAATCAGAACCAAGGGTTTCAAAATCAAGGTTTCCAAAACCAAGGAAACTTTAACCGAAACCAAGGTCAGGGTCATTCCAATCAAGGGAATTTTCATGGAAATAATCAAAATCAAGGAAATTTTCAGAACCAAGGTCCAAACAACCGAGGTCAAAATTTTCCTACTCAAACTCAAGCTATTGTTCCTACTGGACCGTCATCTGATGAGTTGTTGAAACAATTCATGAAATCCCAAGAGGAAATGAATCGGTTATTGGTCAGCCAGATTTCTGAGATCAAGAAGTCTTTAAATGATCGACCCTCGGGCTCAGGACAACTTCCGAGCAACACGATCGCTAACCCGAGGGGCGATGCTAAGGCGATCACAACCAGAAGTGGTGCTTCATATGATGAACCCGCGATTCCTACTACCTCTTCTTCCTCTCTTCCAAAGGTAGTGGAACGTGAGCCTGAGGCGACTAAGGACAAAGTGCAATTTACAAGCCCACAAAGTACCGCACACGTCCATCCTCAGGTTGTCCCAAAAACTAAACCAAAGCCGGGAGTTGTTTTCGAACCTCCATTAACTCCGGCTGAGGAACCTAAATCCAAAACTTCTATTCCTTACCCATCACGCTTAAATGAACAAAAGCTCCGAGAAAAAGCCAGTCATCAAATGGATAAATTCTTTCAAATTTTACAAGAATTACACTTTGACATAAGCTTCTCGGATGCTATCCTTCTGATGCCCAAGTTTGCATCCACATTCAAGCACTTGTTAACTAACAAGGAAAAGTTGTTTGAGATGGCAAAAACTCCACTTAACGAGAACTGCTCAGCAGTTTTGTTAAAGAAGCTTCCCGAGAAGCTTGGAGACCCTGGGAAATTTCTCCTACCTTGTGTATTTCCAGGGATGGTTGAATGCTTTGCCTTGGCCGATCTTGGCGCAAGCATTAACCTGATGCCTTACTCAGTATGGAAAAGACTTTCTCTTCCTGAACTCACTCCTACATGCATGACTCTAGAGCTTGCTGATCGTTCAATATCTCGTCCACTTGGAATTGCTGAGGACGTATTCGTGAAAGTAGGAAAGTTCCAATTTCCAGCTGACTTTGTGGTTGTCGATTTCGATGCTGACCCACGGGTTCCTCTCATTGTTGGAAGAGGATTCCTAAGAACGGGTCGTGCTCTCATTGATGTATTCGAGCAAGAAATCACATTACGTGTGGGTAATGAAGCTATCACCTTTAACCTTGACCAAACTTCGAGGTACTCCTCAAATTATGACTCTGAATCGGTTGACCGAATAGATTTCAGAAAGTCAAGATTTCAGAAAAGTTTTGCATTAAGCTTAGGAATTTCATGCTAGGTCTTACTATTAGGAGTATTCAGGTTGACGCTCTTGGAAATGTGCTCAATTGGGTTTGGATATCTTGCTAGATATTATTTTTGGTATGATTTTAGGTGAGCTTATTTAACTGGCTAAATTTGCTTATTCATCCGGTTGTTTTACCAGAAAGGCCCTGTGCACAGTTTTCAAGCCCAGTTTTCATAACCCTGTGGCAATCTCATTATTTGTAGGAGTTAGCTTGTGTAACTTTAGTGTATTTAGAAAACCCCCTCCTGGTTAGCTTTATGTTCATCGCCTGTTTGGTTTTCATATTGGCCTTATCAACCAGACTTAATTTGTCGTTTCATATTTGTCAAAACTCACCTCCGTAGCTAGCTCGAGTCAATCAGTATACCCGGTGAGGTTTCATAAGCTCCTAAAAAGCCTTATTTGCCTGTGGATTGGTAGCTTGTGAATATTGGTTTCTTTGGAACCAGATCCACAGTCTATTAGGTTATTGCTGTATTTTTCATTTTGAAGCTATTTAGTAAGGCTGCAATAAGCTTTTTACTTCTGTCCCCATGTCTTCTGGTGTTCATTGATACACCAGTGAGCTTCTCCAGACGTTTTTCATAAGCAGTCTAATAAGCTAAAAGTGGCAACCACTTGGTGCAACTTTGGCTTTTTGGAAACCTGTTCCACCCAGAACTTGCTACTCAGCAGAGCTCTATTTGGTCCCTTTCTTGAGCTTATCTTCCAGTTAAATCACAATTAAAAGTGGACTGCTAAGGGTGTTTTGGTAGCTTAGTTATCCTTGAAGTGCTTATTTGCTCATTTGCGAGCTTATTCAGTGCTTATTCTTGTCTTTTCACGTGTTTCCTGGTCATCTATCATCCATCTTGCTCTTATTTTTCCTTTGTTTTTTAGTTTCTTAGCTTATTTTGGAGCTTGTGCTCACTGTTTTGAGCCAAAAACGCTCAACTGTTTAAGCCCATAGAGCCTTATTGTGCTTTATTTTTTATTCTGAAATCTTTGTCCCCTTTGTAAAAGTTGTCCTTATTTTGTAGTTTAACACGTTCCATAAAGAAGGAAAAATACAAAATCATCAATTTTAAAGGAAAGTCGATAGTTCTATTTAAGAGCTTAAGCTTTTTAGCTTAATTGTTTCCAACCTTTCTTCAAAAAGCAGCTCTTATTTTTATTTTCTTTTTTCTTATCTTGTAGTTTTTTGTAGAAAAAGTTTTAGATTGTTACTGCACTGTGTCTTCAAAAAGAAAAAAACAACTCACCCACGTAACCCATATTTGACTCAGTAACTTCTTAGGTTAGCTGTTTCAAATCAATCTAATTCAAGTACGAATAAGTTACTAAGTAAATCAAGAAAAAGCCCTAAAAAATAGGACTGTTCGAGTTTTAAAATATGAGCATGTTCTGTCCCAATCTTAATTTTTCATTCTTTCCAAGCTATATCTTCTTCCAATATTTACTTTCATTTTTATATACATTTTAATTATCCAAAGGTAGTGGAACGTGAGCCTGAGGCGACTAAGGACAAAGTGCAATTTACAAGCCCACAAAGTACCGCACACGTCCATCCTCAGGTTGTCCCAAAAACTAAACCAAAGCCGGGAGTTGTTTTCGAACCTCCATTAACTCCGGCTGAGGACCCTAAATCCAAAACTTCTATTCCTTACCCATCACGCTTAAATGAACAAAAGCTCCGAGAAAAAGCCAGTCATCAAATGGATAAATTCATTCAAATTTTCTAAGAATTACACTTTGACATAAGCATCTCGGATGCTATCCTTCTGATGCCCAAGTTTGCATCCACACTCAAGCACTTGTTAACTAACAAGGAAAAGTTGTTTGAGATGGCAAAAACTCCACTTAACGAGAACTGCTCAGCAGTTTTGTTAAAGAAGCTTCCCGAGAAGCTTGGAGACCCTGGGAAATTTCTCCTACCTTGTGTATTTCCAGGGATGGTTGAATGCTTTGCCTTGGCCGATCTTGGCGCAAGCATTAACCTTATGCCTTACTCAGTATGGAAAAGACTTTGTCTTCCTGAACTCACTCCTACATGCATGACTCTAGAGCTTGCTGATCGTTCAATATCTCGTCCTCGCATAGGAAACCAAATGTGCATTTATCTAGTCTAGAGCCACGGGATAACATAAAAGATCTCTTAGGAAGACAAAAATCTTCTACACTAAGTGTCTTGCATCAATGGACACTAAGTGTAAATTATCGAGTCCTTCGCAGATCTTAGCAATCTGCCTTGAACGTTTATGAGGGATTTACTTAGGTATTTCTCGAATGATTGAACGAAAATCCTGCCAAGGTCAACATCAAACAGCCCTGACAGCAGGTCACTTCGGTGATTCCTTGTGGATTACGCTTAGTGTGTTCGATGGTTTCAAACGGTCTACAGTCGTAGGGTGATCTCCAGCGACTCACCTAATCGTGGGTGTGCGTATGCATGTCTGTGTAAGCCCTCTAGGGGGTATCCGATTAGGAACGGTGATGAGTGCTCAAACACTCATCATTTTTGGTCAATTCTGAAATACAAAACATCTGAAAACACGCAAAAACGCATCAAAATGCAGAAAATATCCAAGGATCGTGTTTTATATGTCTCAAATGCAAAATGTCTAAAAACGTATGAAAAATGAGCAAAATTTGCAGAATTGGCAGTTTTAGTCCCCCAACTTTCAAAGATTGGCAAGAATAGTCCCTGGAGTTTAAAAATGTGGAGTTTTATCATTCAAGGTCCCTAGAATATTTTAAGTTGTCAAAAATTGTCCTTGAATGAATTTTTGGGCAAATGGCAAAACAAGTCCCTGAACTTTTGGAAATTGTCAAATTTGGTCCTTGGGTATTTAAAAATGGAAAATTGGAAATTTTGGTCCTTGTGTTATTGGAATATGGCAACAATGGTCCTCATGAGCACTTTGGAAAAGTTACAACTTCAGTCCCTCATGTTTGGTAGAATTGCAAAATTGGTCCTTGTGTTATTTCTAAACCAAACGGCCCTTTCTTTTATTCTTATAACCCAAATCCAATCCAAGTCCAACCCAGCCAAATAAAATCCCACCCTTGGCCCAATACCACACACGGCCCAAAACCCAAAAACTAATCCCTCGTTTTATTTTTAAACCCCAGTCAAACCAAGGTTTGACCCTTCCCTAACCCCCCAACAAAAACCCCCATTTCCAGGGTACTTTACCACCTCCCCCATCTCTCCCACATGCTTCCCCCACCTCCATAGCCACCTTGTTGTCTCACCAACCCATCCTAAGCATTTAATGCTCCACCTAATCCACTCAAACGGTTCATAATAGTTTATAAATATTTTTGGCGCCAAAAATCGTTAAAGGTCAAGATTGAATTTGGAGCATCCAACGGTTGAAAAGGCAAGTGGGAAAGGTTCAGAGAGGGTCATAAACCCTAGAGATGCCCTATAAAAAGGAAGAGATGCACTGTGGAGAGCTATCTAGTGTAACTTAGTTAAAGTTAGGTCGTTTAGTTAATTTCCTAAATTTCATTGTATTTTAAAGCTTCTAAGTATTGTTTCTAGTAATCTCAGTGTAATTCGAATCTTTTTCATCAATCAATTTCAAGTTTTAGTGATCAAATCAAAGTGTGCCATTTTTATCTAAAAATTTCATTTGTGTTTTTATGTTAATGATTGGTGTTGTTATGGACTAAACTAGATCATATAAGCTCCCAGGAAGCTTGTAAAAGCTTCTAGTAACCTTAAAATCCTGTTTAGAATCAAAAATCAAAAATACAAAAAAAATAAAAAAAAAAAAATACATAAAATAGAAATTAATTCAGAAAATAGTTGATGATGGTGATCCAAGCTGGAGCATGGTGAATTAAGGATGGCCATGGGTTAGTGGTTCTGTGGAGAACCTATAGGATTGTTCTTGGGTCTTTGTTCTTTGGTTTTGGCTGGATGGCTTGATTGTAAGCACTCTGCTCATTTTTCTCATTTACTAAATAAGTTGGTTAGAATTGTTGTTATCTGCTTTTCTATGTTCTATTTGTGATAGTTGTTTATAATAATTGCATAATCTAGCATAGTTGTTTGTTAGAAATTGTTGTTGCTATAAATTCCATTTTCACAGTTGAAATTGCATTTTGGTGATTTGTTGATATAAGTTGTTAATCTTGGTCACTCTGTGTTTAACTCAGTTTAGTACATCATCTTGATACATTGCAAACTGAAATCATAGCTTGAATCACCCTATTGATGTGAAAATCTCTTTAACTCAGTTTTTAAGGGGTGTTTGGATTGCCTGCTTGTTGTATGTTTAAGGCTGTGCTTGTTGTTGTTTTTAGTTGTTGTATACTTCTTAAGGATCTATGAGCTCAGATAAGACATAAATTCAAGGGGTATTTCTTTAAAAAGTCAAAATCACTTTGATCCTCATTCTTCTTGTTCACTGTTGAACCATTTGATCTCAAATCCTTCATGTTGGTTTGAAACTTGGTCACTTAGCATAATTTAACATCTTTTAGGCTTAGTACATCATAATTAATAAGTAAATCAATATCAAAGTTCATCACAGTCAAAGTTTCAAGTTTTCATCAAAAAGTCAAATGTGCAGAAAAAAACTTTTTGAATAAACTTTGGAATTCTCTGTAGGTCTTAATATTAGGAGTTTGGATTAGTGCATTTGGATTATCAATATTTGGCTGGTGACATTGCTATATTATTTTTCTTGATTTTTTGTGAGCTTGTTAAACTGCTTAAATGTGCTTATCCAAATAGCACTTTTTCTAGAACTTGCCCTGTGCACAGGTTTTTGGCCAAGTTCATAAGCTTGCAAAGGCTTTATTAATTGGCTTCAGCTTGTGTAGTTTGTTGCTTTGTGTAGTCACCTAGGTTAACTTGGTAATTGCATAATTGGTTTTTGCTTATTTGCTTATTAGAACTGCTTATTTTGCTTGTTTTAGTTCCCTTGGCAACTGGTTGTGCTGATCACTCAGTGTAGTTGAGTCAATTTTACTAGCTCAATCAAAAGCTCATCTCTGAGCTTCAGCTTGTGTTCCTTGGCTTTTTGTGAAGCCTAGCAACCCATTTTCAAGTTCCAATCCATTTCAAGCTTTTTCAAGCTTGTTTGCTAGGGCTGCAAGCAGCCTCTAGCTTGTCCCATTTCTCTTAGTGACTGAGTATTCAGTCACTTGAGACCTTTTTCACAAGCTCATCCAGAGCTTATTTGTGGGTCCCAGTTTGAGATTTTTGGCTTTTTGGAATCACCAACAAGCCAGCTTCTCATTCCAAACCTCACTTTTGTCCTTATCTTCCTTGCCCTTAGCTTAATTGTGCCTGCAAGACCCTTGCAAGACTGCTTGTTTGACAGGGGTGAGTCAAAGTGCTTATTTGCTCATTTGAGCTTATCCAGTGCTTATTTTTTGTTCCATATGCTCATTTCCAGTTCATATAACATGTTTGCATTCTATTTTTCCTTGGTTTCCAGTTAAGAAGCTTCTTTTGAGCTTTTGATCTTCATTTAAGCCAAAAGCTTGACTGTTTGATCCATAAGCTCATTTTCTGCTTATTTTGCATTTCCAAAATTTTGGTCTTCATTAAAATTGCATTATTTCAGTATTAGAATAGTTCCATAAAAAGAAAAATCAAAAATCATCAATTTTAAGGAAAGTGATAGCTTCTATTTAAGAAGCTTAAGCTTTTTAGCTTATTTTTCCACTTTTTCAAAAAGCACTTTCCAATTTTAGATTTTTCTTAAGTTCCTGTAGCCTTGTAGTATTTTTAGAAAAAGTTTCAGATTTTCCCTTAGTCATTTAGTATTTATTAGAATTTAAATTAGTTTAATCAATATATAAATAGTAATTAATTAATAATAAATCAAGAAAAAGCCCAAAAAAAAAATAGATTTTCAGTTTTAAAATTAATTTTATAATATTGTAGATTTTTCCCATTTAATTTTTCATTTTTCCAAGTTATTTTCCTATTTATTTCATTTTTAGGTAATTTAAATTAGTAATTAATCTTAATTAATTAATAATAATTAGTTAAAAAGTAAAAAAAAAATATTTTTCTTTTTCTTAAAATTTTCTTTTGTCATTAGGATTGTGAAAATATGTTTTTCATCACCTAGGTATTTTTAGATTTTCATTTTCACTTTTATTTTCGTACGTAGACGTTTAATTAAACGTAAACGTGCATTTTTAGATTTGTAAACGTTTCCATATTTCCAGTAATCGTTTGTAGTGTTTGTTTATCATTTTCATTCATAATTTCATAGTTTAATTCCAATCAATCTCTTTCACCAATCATCGTTTCATAGTCACTTGATCTCAAAATCGTTTTAAACACAATTTCACGCTTCGTCGGGACATAACGACCCAGGAAGAACTCCTGTACTCCTCTTGGTTAGCATTGTGCCCTGGATTGGTTGACTTAAGTTAACCAAATCCTTGGTCAGTTTTAGTTGGCCGTTCAGAGCCAATCAAAATTTGGCGCCGCTGCCGGGGAGGCGTGTCGCGTGTCTTAAACGTTTTGCAGCATCGTGTTTTTGAAACACAACTTGTGTATATCGTCTATCCTTTGTATATTTACCATATATCGTATTTTTATCTTTCAAAAACATAAAAAACACAAAAATATTTTTTCTTTGTTTCTAATATATATAAAAAGAAAAAGGAATACTTGTCACCAAGTATTCAACAAAAATACCAAAAAAATAATAAACATCCTCCGTCTTCCGTTGAAGGAGGGCGGTTGTAAACCATTCCCAAATAACAACAACAGAAAAATAATCGTGAAATCAGTTGTTACCCGATTAGCTTTTAAAGCAAAAAGGTTTCGATTGGCGTAACGGTTAACTAAAAATTGTATGGTAATCGACTCACCATATCTTTAATTAGTGAAGAGTTGGCTAGTCCGCAAGATTATGGCTTGTGGTAAAGGCAGTTGGAAAACCATAATTGGTAATTAGCTCACCAAAGATAATAACTATGTTTTATCTAAGAGTTGGCTAGTCCAGAAGCAAACGGCTTCTGGTAAAGACTTATCAAACCCGTTGAGAGCTGGTGATTTGCTCAAAATCACATGGTTATCGGTGTACCATGGTTCTTACTTGAACTAAAACATTCGGCTACTCCAGAAGTGATGGATTTTGGTAAAGAGACTTAAAATCCATCAAGTTTTCATAAAATATTGCTAGGGACTAGCAATAGTTTAGTGTGGGGGATTGATGAGTGCTCAAACACTCATCATTTTTAGTCAAATCTGAAATGCAAAACATCTGAAAGCACGCAAAAACGCATCAAAATGATGAAAATATCCAAGGATCGTATTTTATATGTCTCAAACGCAAAATGTTTAAAAACAATTGAAAAATGAGCAAAGTTTGCAGATTTGGCAGTTTCAGTCCCCCAACTTTCAAA
>LBNU01004236.1:0-13228 GCA_014162995.1 Artemisia annua | reverse complement strand
GTTGGTATATCGTGTGTCGGTTTAAGCTTAAATGCAACCGTTACGTCCCGGTTTGACGATTTTGGACACGACTACGTAAAATAATGTTTTTAGCCACGGTTTTGTCAGAAAAGTAATAAAATGAGTTTACTGACTCAAAAATATATTTACTTGACTTTTACCATAATTACTGTGGTGTCGGTTCGCGTGCGGCGTTGTTTTTCAGAAAATGTGAGAAAGCTCTTAGTAAATTACGAAACTTGTCAGTAACTCTCCGAAATGGATTAATTTGTGTTTACTGACAAAAATAAACTTTTTTTCAGTATTGACTGTAAGCTACAGTGTGTAGGACAGCTCCCGAAAACATGTAGAAATGTGCAGAAACATGCAGAAGTGTGCTAAAATGCATATAACGTTCAAAGTAAGTATAATAAATAGAAATTTATTATAAAATTAGTTTATGAAAAGTACCATTTGTCACAGATGTCAGGGTTTATGTAGTAGTACGTTGCAGGGGTGGATGAAAGTTAGAGATCTGCAGTTAGAAAAAAGGTCATGCTAAGCTACTGAGGATGTTTATGCATATATAGGAGATGTTTTTACCTCTCTTTAGGAACTTGGAGACCTGCAGGAGCTTACAGCTATTATGATAGGTCTTTCAAGCTGTTCAATTTCTTGTTTTTCAAACATTCAGCGAGGCCATCCCACAAAGTCAACTCGATAGAAATTCGACTGTTTGCAAAAGTAGTTTAAGCTTACTGTGCAAAGGCGGTTAGTGTTTGTATAATCTGATTGGAAGAACTTACTTGAGATTTTGTATTTCAACTTTTCTGATTCTTGATTGATTTGTGGTAGGATTCCCGATATTCCCGGCGTCGCCTGATGTAATGTAACATCCAATATAATCTGCACCATTTGAGTATATGTGGAGTTATGTTTTTTGTTTTTTAGTATTATAGTAAATCATAGTAGGAGAACCCGTTAGGCAGTACCTGTAAGCACTGGGTAGTCCTTTATGCCCTTGTCGCGTGGATCCCAAACTTTTGTAGGTAATTGGTTGTAGGAGGTGAAATGGAAGTAGTGGTTTAGGAATGATTCTGCCGGTATGGCATCGATTCTGGTTGGCCTGGTAAAGGAAAGAGATGTTGGGTTTTCAAGCGTTCGTTGCCATTTGTCGGTTGGAGTACATTCAAAATCAGAGATTCGAAATGCTTGTCCAGGGATGAGAATAGGTCTGAAGTGGTGAATATCATCAGCGTCAATGTTAGCCTGGATTGCGTCGCCCTGTTTATATTAAAAGTAATTTTCATAAGCTAACTGTAACAACATCAATATTTAATTAGTTCTTTGACTTACATGTCGGTCCGATAAGATTGCACGGTATCCTGTTTCAGTTGTGTCCGGAGGATTCTGGCTTGCCCATACACGGTACACCTTTAGCTCTAGTACTTTTCATGTGTCCCCTGGTTTGAGGTCTCGAATAGAGCTTAGCGCCATAGATACTAACGCCATCCTGCCATAAAGGAATGTAAGAAAGAGTGTTACGTGACAGAGAAATTAGGGAAGCAAAATAAAGTTAGAAAAGTAGCATATACCTTATTGGGGATAAACTATTGAATGGAATGCAACAGAAAGAAAAAATGAAAGAAATGTAAAACGTCATCTACAATAATTATAATTAGCTGTACATTTTGCAACTTTATTGTATGTTTCTAAACTTATGGTACCGTTATTGTGTTAAGGAAATCTTTGTAAACTATATTTTTAGTGACGTTTGGAGGGCAGGAATCATCTTTTTTTATAAGAATTTTCAGACCGTTTGGGGTTGTTGCCCGCGATAATGCAACATAAAGTTGCCCATGCGCAAACACAGGTTCTGGAAGATAAACGCCTATTTTATTAAGAGATTGTCCTTGACTTTTGTTTATTGTCATTGCGTAGCACAGCTTCACCGGGAATTGTTTTCTTTTGAAGACGAAAGGCATGTCCTCATTTGTTATCTTTAGAGGTATTCTTGGGATGAAAACCCTGTCACCAATTCTGTTTCCTGTAATAATCTCAGCCTGTATTAAATTGGACAACAGTTGTGTGACTATCATTCTTGTTCCATTGCAGAGGCCCCCTCCAAGGTTCAGGTTTCGCAACATCATAATCGGGCTGCCGATTTTAAGCTCGAGTTTGCTTGGTGGCAGGCCTGGAAATTTTAGAGTGTTAAGAAACTCGGGCGGATACAGCAGCTCATTCACGGTGCCATCTGCTGCTTTAGGAATGGCTTCGTCTGAACTTATGTAAGTTGTTGTTTCACCCTTCATTGATGAAAGAACCCTTGCATTAATTATATCGGCTGTTTCATTCTTAGGACACACGATTGCTTTTTGTTGTAATATTTCTGCGTTTGGTGAGTCTAATGTGGCCTTGTCATAAATGAAATCGATAAGTGTAGTCAAACCATCATAGTCATCCTGAATTAGATAATCTTCGGGAATTGTCACCCATTTTGCATTTTGCGGGTCTTCTTCGTCACATTCGCCGATGTTACCGTCTCCAATGTCCAATAACCATGAGGCGAATTTCTCTGTCTTTTTTTTCTCAGCCTCATCAAGTTGTGTTTGTAACAATCTCATGTTTTGTTGAAGCTTGAATACCTTAAAATGTCGCCATAGATAGGAAGCAGTTATTGATGCTGCCACAATGTCTGCCTTTGTGCCTTTCTTTTTAACCGGCAATGTTTGCCTGAAATCACCTCCCATCATTACTGACTTACCACAAATGAATGCATCCGGTTTCGCCAGAACATCTCTAAGTGTTCTGTCCAGTGTTTCAAAGCATTTTCGGTCATTCATTGGAGCTTGATCCCAAACAACTAAATCAGTTTCTGAAAGGAGCTTTGCAAGCAGCGTATTTTTTTTAACATGACACATTGACTCATCTGCCAAGTCAAGTGGCAATTTGAACCTTGAATGTGCTGTTGTGCCACGTGGAAGTAACAAAGAAGCGATTCCAGATGAAGCGACTGCAAGAACTATCTTCCCTTCCGAACGCAGCTTGTTAATTATTGTTTTCCATAGGAATGTTTTACCCGTCCCTCCATGACCGTAAACGAACACCAATTGCTGTTCATTTATGTGAGACGATTCTACAACAAGGTTGTAGATGTGCAGTTGCTGTGCATTTAGCTTCGTCACTGCAGTTTCAACCTCAAACCTCAGTTCCTCGCGATTGTAGTTCCTTTCTTCCATGAGTAACCGGTTGTGTAGATCATCTAGCAAGTGTTGTGGAGGAAGTTGGAGGCCAAAGTCGGTGACTGATTTTGAGCATGCATTAAGTATGATCTCTAACTCGTACAGAACGTACCCCTTCAATTCTGGATTGTTGATGTGGAGATTTTGAATATGAGTCATACCAGCGGCTCTGATTGGAATATCGTCAGCCATTAGTGACCAGTGTTTTTCCCAAAGGCGAATTGTGTCCGCGACCTCACAATAAAGGAGAATCTGAGCAAAGAGCATGCGTAGCTCGCTTGCTGTAGTTGAGATAGCCGCCTCTTGTAAAGCTGTGTCCCATTCTTTGTCGTCTTTCAGTAACCCCATTGCTTGGCAGGCTGCTCGGTAAGTAGGGAAGACTGTATTATTCACTTTTCTAAGCTCCTCAAATGATCTGCATCCTTTCTGGTGACACAACATCATTCTTAGGTAGAAGAGCTCCCCCGATGCTGGGTGCACATATGCAAGTCTTCCAATTGATGACCTTGTTTTCTGTTTCCTAGGCGTCCAGATCTTTGTAGCGTCGTTCCACACGAAAGACTTAGGGAAATCTAAATACGTTAGCTGATGGCCTTCTTGGTATAAATTGTTGCATGTAAACCATTCGGTAAGTGTTGTCATTGTTCGTCCTTGATCGGTGACAACATACCCCAAAGGCTCTCTGTCCCAGAAACTTATTCGTTGCATACCCTCAAGATGTACTGCAAGGATTTGGACGGCTGGTTCTCGGTGATGCATCAGGAAACTGAGAATCCTCCAGCATGCTTCGTGTGGACAGATAAACCGGCCATCTATGAAGTTCTTAATCTCATCAACCTGAATTCGTGGAACATTAGTTGATGTTGATGGCTGACCAATGGGTCTTGTGATTCGAGCTGCAATTCTATCTATCCCTTTTGATATGTATTTGAATAAGTACTTGATTAGCATGCTCCAGCCACAATATTCCACGTTTATGTGTGCATGGAACATTAGGCAGAGGGTCCTATTGTATGGGACCACATACGTGTTATCTAGTTTTACCTTGTCCCTTGTTGCATAACGTCGGTTTTTTCTTCTTCGGTAATGTACATGGCCATTCTTGTCAAAAAAAACGTCTTCTCTTCATTTTTTTTCGGGGAAATTTTTTTGCACGAACCTTCCTTCATGCATGGTGCTCCCGGATTAGCAGCTCCACATGGTCCATGCAACATCATTTTGGTCACAACTTTGTACCCTTCCGGATCAGTTTCCCTGTCAGGTAGCTCTGCGGATATGAATTTGTCAACATCCTCGGGCGACTGTATCTTGTGACTTGACTTTAGCCATAGCAGGGTGTGACAGTGTGGAAGGCCACGCTTCTGAAATTCTATTGTGTATAAAACTGCATTGGTAATGAAATGTAAAGAAAACACAGGTTAGTCATACATATATACATAACGGTAAAATTTTGCTTTTTTATTATTTTATCTACTACTGTCTTGTAAGTTTTATTTAACAATGCAATTTCCAATAAAGACATACCTCCTGCAGAAGGTCCAAATATGGCTCCGTCATTTAAAGCTTGGACAAAATCATGGACTTTTTGCTCAAATACAAGGTCTACAATGTCTGCTCTATCAGCCGGTGAAAGGTCTGGATGAGAATGCATATACCTTCGAATTTCTGGCCATTTCACGTTGCACGTGAAGGTGATGAAAAATTAAGTATTGCCAAGAACTTGAAAAATAGCAAGAGCATCGAGATAATGGATATACATATATCGGGGCCCGCCAGTGAAACTCGAAGGAAGAATTATTCTCTTCTCTATGTCTGATCCTGAACGATCTCCCCTTGAAATAGCATCGTAGATTCCGGACAAATACTCACTTCTTATATCATTTTGCTTGGCTCTCACAAAATCAAGACGTTCTTGCTCCAGGGCATAATAAACTGACACAACGTACTGCTGAAACAACCTGCCAGCCTTAAAGAGAAGCCCGTGCAAATGAGGCCTTTCATGTATCTGGTACGTGTAGTAGGTCTTCATAGTCATTTTAGGTTTCTCTCCATTTGGCTTACGCGTTTCCAGTGTTAATTTGGTAGTGTACCCTGGCTGACCATACACAAATAGGAGCGGGAATTGTAACGCCATGTAGGTAGAATGCAGCTTGTTAATCCGTTGTGGCCGCTCACCTTTCTTCTGTATTGCGACATCGTAGTCTGTATTTGTTTCAGGGCCATGATCGAGACAAACTAAGCGGTGAAGCTTGTTAACCAGGGGTCGTAGTCCCAACGAGGGTTGAAATTGATCTTGTCACTCGAGTCGTGAGTTATGTGAAGTGAATGGGTTTAAAAGATGTGATTTGGTTTTAATTATACTACTAAAGGTTGTTTAAAACTTAAATAAAATAAAGAACGAGAATAAAAGAAATAAGTTGAACGATCAAAGGAAACATCAAGTTAAGCGATACGTAAAAGAGATGAAATAAGAAAGAAATAAAGAAAATGATTTTGAGCTTTTAGACTTAAATAAAAGAAAAGTAAAGTAAACGTTTAAATTAAAATGAACCTAGTGAAAAGAAAAATAAGCTAGGTTAAAAAGATTTAACGAAAATTCGACAGAGTAACGATAGGAAATGAAATAAAGAAAACTCCACTCGATAAACGATGGAGTGTAAATAAGCCTAGCTTGGCTTAAGAAATAAACTAGACACGACACAAAAAGTAAGACTCAGAAAACTAAAATTGAAAGTTACACTAGGACTCCATACTCGCAATAACTAGGACTCAAAAGAAAAACCATACTCGCAGAAAATAAAAACCAAACTCGCAAGACTTGAGTGATCCATACTCGCAAACAATTAGTGTTGCCAAGATTGATACTCGCAACAAAGGAATTGCTTACTCGCAAAGACTTGAAATGTGATACTCGCTATACATTTTGGACCATACTCGCAAAAAGATTGCACTCATACTCGCAAGAACATACGAAAAATTTGATACTCGCAGAAACTATTAAACAAACCTTACTCGCAAAACAAAACTCATACTCGCAAGAAATTTTAGAAAACATACTCGCAAAAACACACACCCATACTCGCAAAACCCTATAAATGATACTCGCAATAATTTAGAAAATTCTCTACTCGCAAAACCCTAGAATCCTACTCGCTATTTTATGTTTTTAAGAACTGGAAATATTTTTACGTGAGACTTTTTATGGAAACTTATTAGAAACTTATTTAGACTCAATATTAAGCAAAACAAACAATCAAAATAAGCTAAAGAAGCTCAACGAATACAAAATAAGCTAAACATATTTCTAGGGCTCGTAACTAAAAAGCTAGTTTAAACACAAAAGAAAGATTGAAAAGCCAAAACAACGATTTGTAAACTCTTAAATAAGCTAAAGTAAAACGTAATATAAGCTTTTGCAAGCTAGCAAAACCCAAATAAGCTCAAGTCATATTCATAAGGCACGAAAATTTCTTTTCATGCAAAGGTGGTGCAAGACTTATATGAGCTTATTGTGATCAAAATAGAAGTAAAGAAGCTTGAATAAGATGAAAAGCAATGAAAGAAAGATTGAAATAAGCTAGGAAATAAGCAAAATAAGAAGATTAAGACATAAAGTTAAAAGCTTGCATAAAGAAAATTACACTACAATTTGGAAAATAAGCTAGAAACTAATTAAGGCTACACTACTCTCCTAAAAATGAAGCCTAAGGGGGGTATTTAAGGTTTCCATGGTGGATTCCTTTTACATCTAGCCCCCTTAACTCTATTTGTTCATGAAAGTAACACATAAACTTTCATTACACTACTAAACGACTTCTAAAAAGTAAACTTAAGTCCTTGTAATCTTGAGGAATATGTTAACTAGTCTTCAAAAAGTCTTCAATGATATAAAAGTGACCACTTGCTCGAGTTTGGGAAGCTTATACATGATAATCATCTTTAATCTTCGATTAAGTATCTCTTTCATATTCACGAGCCTTTAAGTAATGAAAACATCGTCACGGGCTTTACTTGAGTAAATTTCATCTTTGACTCGGCTTCTTGACTTTTTTCCAAATCTCGTGCTCGTTTTGGGCTTTTAGGTTGCTTTTCACAATGTTTTTGCAATATCCTTACCTGCACAGTCATAAACACAAAAACACTATATCTTTGGCTTTGAACGTTAGTTTTTGGTCTATAATAGTCTAATAATGGTGAATAAAAGATATGTGAATAAGCACATATCAGACATGCTCATTCGTGTAAGATTCAAATCCGTTTAAGATTTCCTTGGCTTTTTCAAGGTATTGCTTGATGGTGGGCTGCCTTGCCTCGTAGGACCCTTTAATTTGGTTAGCAACCAACTGTGAGTCAACGAAAATCGAAAGGTGATGCACCTCCATGTCTCTGGTTAAGCGGAGGCCTGCTAACAAAGCCTCATATTCAGCCTCATTGTTGGTTGCTTCGAATTCAAATCTCAGCGCATAGGTGTACTCCTTTCCTTCCGGGTTTACTAGCATTAATCCTGCTCCTGAACTGTCGGAACTAGATGCTCCATCTGTATACAGCTTCCATGCTTCTTTTTCTTTCGAAGGCTTTACCTCAGGCACCTTCACGACTTTGCCAGGTTCGTAGGGAGTTTCGGCCAAGAAGTCTGCCAGTATTTGACCTTTTATGGAGTTTCATCCCTTATATTCTATCTCATGCTCTCCCAATTCAATGGCCCATTTGGCTATCCTTCCCGACTTCTCAGGTTTAGATAGTATCTGCTTGATGGGTTTGTCGGTCAGTACTGTGATGGGGTGAGCTTGGAAATACCTCCTGAGACGCCTCGCTGCGTGAACTAGAGCTAGAATTAGCTTTTCCAACTCTGGATAGTTCAATTCAGCTCCCTGTAAGACCCAGCTGACGAAGTAGATCGGGATTTGCTTCTTCTCCCTTTCTGCCAAGAGTACTGCACTGATGCTTTTGTAGGATGCTGCGATATACATATACAGTACTTCTCCTTTGATAGGGGCTGTGAGTGTTGGTAGAATTTCCATGAACTCTTTTAACTTTTGGAAGGCAGCTTCGGCTTCCTCACTCCACTGGAAGGTTTTCTTATCCATGCAACCTTTAAGGGTTTTGAAGAATGGTAGCGATCGGTCTGCCCCTTTCGACAAGAACCTACTTAGAGCTGCTAGCTTCCCATTGAGGCTTTGAACCTCCTTTAACGTCTTTGGGGCTTGCAAGTCTGTGATTGCCTTTACCTTCGAAGGGTTAGCCTTGATTCCTTGTTTTGTTATTAGATGCCCTAAGAACTGCCCTTCTTCGACACCAAAAGAACACTTCTTGGGATTGAGCTTCATATTGATAGCTCTTAACTGATCAAAGGTTTCCTGGATGTCAGAGAGTAAGTCCTCCTCTGTCCGGCTCTTTATGACCATATCATCTACGTATGCCTCCAAATTCCTTCCAATCTGCTTGTTGAAGGCCTTGTCTACCAATCGCTGGTATGTTGCCCCAGCGTTTTTTAAACCGAAAGGCATCTTTTTGTAACAGTAGACTCCTTTCCCCGTATAGAAGGCTGTCTTTTCTTCATCTTCTACTGCCATCTGTATCTAGTGGTACCCCTTGTAAGCATCTAGGAAGCATTTCAAGCGGAAGCCTGATAAGGATTCTACTTTCCAATCTATCTCTGGCAGGGGGTAGCAATCCTTTGGACATGCTTTGTTTATGTCGGTGAAATCGACGCACATACGCCACCCTCCATAACTTTTCTTAACCATAACTGGGTTGGCCACCCATGTTTGGTATTTTACTTCTCTGAGTATCCCTGCTTGCACGAGTTCATCCACCTCCTTACAGGCTGCTGCATTCCTCTCTGGTGCCAAGCTCTGACGCTTTTGTTTGATAGGCTCAATGTGTTTGTACTCATTGAGCTTGTGCTCTGTGCCGAAGGGTTTGCCGTCGATTATGAGGTTTCTCGGAACCCCTGTCATATCAGAATACGCCCATGCGAAGACGTCCTTGTTGTCTCTTAGGAGCTTCTCCAATTTTGCCTTAAAACCAATGGGGAGTTGTTTTCCAATGACCACCGTTTGCTCTGGGTAAAGCTCGTTTATTATAATATGCTCTTCAGCATCTCCGCAACTCAGAATAACTTTCGGAGGGTCTTGGGGACTCTCCTTGATCTTTTTTCCGATATCTTGCGTCTTTCTTTTGTAGCTAGAAATCACTGTTCCAATACCGTAGGCTGTTTGGAACTTAATTGCTGCGTGTATAGTGGAAACTACAATACCCATTTTATGCATGGCTGTTCTCCCTATCAGTAAATTGTAGGGAGAGGCGGACCGCACGATTGCAAACGTGAGAGTTTCTGTTCTTGTGAACCTTCCTTCGCCAATCGTTACTTCCGGGGGACCTCTCCCAAAGGCCACGAGTGTTCCCCTGAAAATCCCACCAAAGGTATTTTCGAATCTACCCTTTTTGATCTAATAGAAGGTCTGAGCTTCAAGAAACAGTGTTCATATATGATCTCACAAGAACTTCCGCAATCCATGTAGGCTCTGTTTACTTCTCGATTGGATATTAGAACTTTGATGACTACGGGGTCGTCTAAGGCAGGTTGATCGGTCATGGGGGGAAAGTTATTTCCTCTATTGCCCGTGCCTCTTCCTCCACCTCTTTCCTCTTCTGGCTTGATCCAGCCCGACGAACCATGAGTATCGGAGCTTCAGTAGGGTGGGGATCTCTTTCCAACGGAGCATCAGAAACCCTTTCTTTTCCCTTCTTTATTCCTTTCACAAGGTGTGCAAGTTGCCCCAACTTCACAGCCTCCTCCATTTTCCTCTTCAGTTCCTTGCAACTGTTGGTTTCATGACCAAAGTCTTCATGGAAATAGCAATACTTTGTTGTGTCCCGGCTTCTGTCCTTATTGGACATACGAGGAGGTGGTTCGAACGTCTTCGCCACCTTCTCCGTGGCCAGGATTTCCCTCGGAGACTTGGAAAGATTTTCTATCAAACCATGATTAGGGACCTAGTTATAAGGAGTGAACCTGTGCTGGTTTTTGTTTCTGTTCCTTGACCCTTCCCACGAAGAATTCTTTGGGAACTTGTGGGCTTGTTCCCTGCCATCGATCGGAACCCCGTTAGTGGACACCTCCTTGGCTTCTATCCAGGTGTACGTTCTCTCCATAAGGCCCTTATACATTGCAGGAAGATCAGTGGATAGGAATTCCACAAGAGCCCGATTTCGAAGGCCATGTACAAAACCTGAAATACGTTGTTCTTCGTGCAGGCCCAGAATCTACAAGGTTTCATCCGTATACCTTGTAACGAAGCTTTTTGTGCTTTCGTTATCCTTCTACTTGATATTATGAACTGTGAGATGGGTCCTTGTGAACTTTTTCTGCTGGCTAAAGTGCGAACGGAACTTAGCCTTCAGATCATCAAGATCAATAATGCTGCCTGGTTTCTGCCCGTTCCACCAGATACGGGCGGAGTCTCGGAGGGTATATGTGAACATGTGACACGCTACGGGCATGACCCACTTCTGCATTCTTATAGCTCCTTCGAATAAGTGTATGAAGTTATCCAGGTCCCCTTTTCCATCATATGTGCCTATGTGCGAAGGCATCTTCAAACCGTCGGGCAACGGATAGTCCTCTATCTACATTATAAAAGGTGTCGCAGGACCCGTAGGCTCGGGGTATATACAGTTGTAAGGTGGCATGTTCGTGAGGACGGTGTTGTATGGATTATGAGGAGGAGGCACCCTCAAAGGGGTCTGATTAGGGTAAGTTGGGTAAGGTGTCCCCATGTTGACAGGGTAGCCGTTGTACATAGTGTATGAGGGGTACACCATTGGCTGCCCGTAGGGCATAGTAGTTTGTGGGAACTGGTGGTTGCTAGGCTGTACATTTGTGGGAGGATAAGGGTTTTGAGGTGTAACACCCCCATTTTTCACTGATCGCAGCGGATAAAGTGTTTGGGGCATTACTCATGGAAACGAAGACAAGATAAATAGAAAACGACTCGAAAAGAGACGTTTTTGAAAAAGGTTGTTATCATTCATTTATTCATCAGAGTTTTTACAGCAAAAGATATACTTTTACCAAAAGAGAGGTCCCTAAGATACGTTTTATGACACAAAATTGATGAATGATAACTATTTTGGACGTCCTCATGTCCAGTGGTTCTCTGTGCCAGGGTTCCTATAGTGCCTAATTACCTAAGATAACATGCTTAAAAGTCAACACGTATGTTGAGTGAGAGTCATAGGTTTAAAAAGTAAAGAGTAAATACAAGTTCCACAGAGTTCAGCTTAAACTCTATGTGTGGAAAAGGGTTAGTGTTAGAAATAAGGTATATTGCACTAAGCTCATGAACCACACGTTAACGATCCGGGTCATGGGGTCTGCAGACCAAACCATGAAGGGATGGGAAGGATAACTTGCCAAAGTTAAGCCTTCAGTGGGTTCAAATATAGTACTTATTGGTACCACCTAGTGGGGTGTTAATACCAACGGAAGTTGTCAAACTCCAATAGATCTATCAACTATATTCACGTTTGTTTGGATAAAACCTTCCAAATGATTAGATTCATGAATTTTGGGTTATGTAATGATGGCTGTTAGTTTACTCGTGCAATATCCAAAGCAAAGACTTGTATTTGGTTTTAAAGCATGTATCCCCCTCACAGGGTTTGTAAAACATTTAAAAAGCATTTAAAAAGGGTGTGAGGCTATGAAAACTCACCTGAGTCTCTAGCTAGTTTAAGTAGGGGTTTAGACAACTTACTCACGTATCCTGGGGTAGTGTGGGTGTGCGTATGTCAAGTCTTAGTCTAGGTTTTCTTAACTAATTACTATTTAGGTTTTTATATATAACATAACACTGTTCGGGCTATTGTAATTCAGAAGTATATGACTCCTCACATGAAGCTCCCTACTATTGTATTATGTTATCAGCATAATACCGTTCGGGCCATCATAATTCAGAAGTTAATACTCCTCACACAAAGTTCCCTATTAATGAGTTATGTTGTTATTAGGGTTTAGTTATAACATAACACCGTTCAGGCCATCATATCTCAGAAGTATATTCAATAATCGTTCGAGGAGTCAGGGCACTTTAATTCGTAAACCCAACAAACTCGTCAAAACGAAATATCCACATAGTACTCCTCGCATGAAGCTCCCTAGTATTGTGTTATGCTTCTAACTTAAATAGGTTTTTATATTTTATGAAAATAGTCCATTTTTACCCTTTATATATATATTTACGTTTTCTACCCTAAACTTATAAACTTATAACAAATAGGCATATAACTTTCTAACTATTGCATATTTAGTCCCTAAACTATCATATAAGAAATAGCACATATAGTCCCTAGATTATATTAACTTCTATTATTTACCCTATTTACCCTTATATTTATACTATTTGCAGTTTTAGTCCTTTTAGTTTTATATTTGTTTTATTAGTTTATTTTAAGGTTTAATATATTGCAAATTTAGTCCTTACACTAATATCTTTCTAGGAAATGTCAAAAACAGGCCCTAGACTTTATAGTTTCAGGAATTTACAATATATACCCCTATGCATGTAATATTTTGCAAAACTAGTCCTAAATGCATATAATTCTAATTCTAGCATGGCAATCTAGTTTCTAAGATTATGTCTAACTCATATAAGTTCAAATAAGTCACATAATGCAAATTATATCAAGTAGGAAAGCTATATAACACATAAACATGCAATTCAACCTAAAACTAGGGTAACGAGAGTAAACATGCATGCATGTCAATCTACTAACTATCTAAAGCATGTACTAAGTATCTAAACCTATTCTAAGACTAATTGGACGTAAATTAAGGGTTACCTAGGTCGGGGGAGGGCTGAACTAAGGATCTAGGGTTTCTAGGGTTTCTTTTGGCTCGCACGACTTCAAAACGCAACACAACCAAACCAAGGCCTAGCTACTTGCTTCCTATTGCTTCTAACCACTTAGTATTACAGAAATAAGAGATAAAGAGGGAGAGG
>LBNU01004235.1:21614-41629 GCA_014162995.1 Artemisia annua | reverse complement strand
CATTTTCATTTAGGAGTTTTCATTTTAAAACCCTAATTATAGATAATTATGTGTTTATGTGCTAAATTGCCTTATTATATGATATAATCTGAATTAGAAGACTTAGTTAAGTATATATTAACTAAACACAAGCTAGGAAACTTAATTATCTCATTAAAATACAATTTGCATGGAAAAAGGACTAGTTATGCAATAGTTTTCATGCATAGGGGTATATACTGTAATTTTCTGAAAATATGAAGTCTAGGGACTATTTTTGACATTTCTTAGAAGTTATAAGTATAAGGACCCTTTTTGCAAAGTTATAAAACCCTAGGATAGAAAGTAAAATAAGTTATAAACTTATAAGGACTAGTTTTGCAAATATAGTTAAGTTGAGGGTATAAAGGGTAAATATTGAAAGTTATTATAGTTTAAGGACCATTTCTGTTATTTCTCCAAAATATATAAATATAGGGACTAATTGTGCAAAAGTTAGAAAGTTATATGCTTAATTGTTATAAGTTTATAAGTATAGGGTAGAAAGTGTAAATATGTAAACTTGAAGGGTATAAACGGACTATTTTCATATAAGTGAAAATTTTATTTTAAGTTAGAAGCATAACACAATACTAGGGAGCTTCATGTGAGGGGTATCATGTGGATATTTCATTTTGACGAGTTTGCTGGGTTTACGATTTAAAGTGCCTTGGCTCCTCAAACGATTATTGCATGACCTCTGAATTATGATGGCCCGAACGGTGTTATGTTATAACTAAAACATAATAACAACATAACTCAATAGTAGGGAGCTTCATGTGAGGAGTTATATACTTCTGAATTATGATGGCCCGAACGGTATTATTTTGGCCGCATAATACAATAGTAGGGAGCTTCATGTGAGGAGTTATACTTCTGAATTACGATGGCCCGAACGATGTTATGTTATATCTAAATCTAGAAAACCTAAGAGTGATAATTTAAAAACCTAAACTAAGGGTTGACATACACAGACACACCTACACTACTCCCAGGATACGTGAGTGAGCTGTCTAAACCCCAACCCTACTTACCTTAGACCCAGGTGAGTTTTCATAGCCTCACTTTTAAATGCTTTACAACCCTGTGAGGGGGATACATGCTTTAAACCGAATACAAGTCTTTTTCTTTGGTTGTTGCACAAGTAAACTATCTGCCATCATTACATAACTAAAATTCATGAATCTAATCATTTGGGATATTTTACCCAAGTGAACGCGAATATAGTTGATAGATCTATTGGAGTTTGACAACTCCCGTTGGTTTGCATGTATCTTGGGCACCAATAAGTACTATATTTGAACCTTCTCTGAAGGATTAACTTTGGCAAGTTATCCTTCCCGTCCTCTCATGGTTGGTCTGCAGACCCCATGACCCAGACTGTTAACGTGTGGTTAATGAGCTCAGTGCAATATATCATTTCTCTCTCTAAAACTTTTCCACGCATAGGGTTTCTGCAGAACTCTGTGGAACTTGTATTCACACTACTATCACTAAAACCTATGACTATCACTCAACCTTCGTGTTGACTCTTTAAGCATGTTATCCTAGGTATATGAGCACTTTAGGAACCCTGGCACGGAGTGGCACTGGACATGAGGACGTCCAGAATAGTTATCATTCATCTTTTGCTTTTAAAACGTATCTTAAGGACCTCTCTTTTGGTAAAAGTACATCTTTTACCGTAAAAACTCTGATGAATAAATGAATGATAACTCCTTTTTCAGAAACGTCTCTTTTCGAGTCGTTTTCTATTATCTTGTCTTTGTTTCCATGAAGTAATACCCCAGACCTAATATCCGTTGCGGTCTATGAAAATGGGGGTGTTACACATAAGGATGTATTTTGGACTTTTCTCTAATGAAAAGTTAATACTCCGTATAAGAATTGTATCATGCTTGCGTATATGTATTGGAGTAACTAAAATGGGTATTACAAAATTGTTGAATGTTAATCAATCTTAAGTGGTATTAAGAATGGAAATACTAGGTTGATGAATGTTTCTTAAATATTTCCCCAATGGGCGCTTTATAAAAATTATTAGAGTTTTTCTAACTTGTGTAATAATAGCATAAGTTTCGAAGCATTAAATAAATTAATAATACCATATTTACATGTTACTTGATATTAATACTTTTCTAAATTTGTGATATTTACCAAGTTTACCATTATTTAACATAGAAATAACTTTATTTAAAGAAATATATGTGGTCATTTAATGCTTCAAAATTTGTATCAGCATGACACAAGTTTTGTTATACCATATTCTTATATTAACATATGTGAAAGTCGAATTTATTGTTCATTTATAGTAACTCACTGTAATAATCAACAAAAATAGTCCATCTGGTTTAGTTGTATTTAAGAAATGGTCCATAACAAGCCGCTACATTTGATGGCAGAAATACTCCATATGTTAAATATCTGTCTGTTTGTGTAACAAAAGTTAGATAAATTGTCCCTTTAGTTACCTATCGATTTCAGAAACGATCGTTTAGTTGAATTTGGGATTGTTTGTGTTATAAAATGTGACATAGATAGTTGATGTTAGTTACATAACTTTACAAAATACGTCCAAAATTTCAAGGTTTAATATTAAAAAAAAAAATGTTATGTAAGGTAAAGATGTTAATAAGTACTTATTTATGGTTAATTGAAACAAGAAAAAAAAAAAGGAATACTTATTGTTGATTAAGTTTTCATCCCGTGGCAACGTGTGGGTGAGTTTCACTCGTTAATACATAAATTGTGAGTATAAACATGTATTATATATGATGTAAATATAGAAAGGGTTGTATCTATTAATGGTTGTATTAATAATTAAGGGAAAAATTTCATATATATCCCTCTTTTGCATCAAAATTACATATATATATTCAACCTAACTAAAAAATTACATATATATCCGATCTAAAACTTAAAATTACACATATATCTAACCCAGCTTAAAATTTTCATATATATCCAATCTAAATTAAAATTATCATATATGTCCAATAATTAAAACCTTAAATACATATTAAATATCATTTGATTTTAGAATGACCACTATACTCTTGTTTCCCTTTTCATTATAGTCACATATAGGGGTGTTAATCGGGTCAGGTTGGTCGGGTTCGGATCAATTTCGGTCGAGGCTAAAAAAACATACTCGAATCTGATTCTATTTAGAACCTTGGTAGTCGGGTTCGGGTCTGTACGGGTCGGGTTTTAAATAAAGTTGGGTTCAGGTATTTTTTTTAGCATCGACCCGAACCCGACCAACCCGACCTGACTAACACCCCTATGTGTAATTATAATAAAAAGAGAAATAAGGGTATAATGATCATGTTAGGTCACCATGTTAAGCATACTCAACCATAGATTCATGAATGAATAAGAAACAAGAAGAAGAGAGAAGATACTAGAATAAGAAAGAAGAAGATGGAAGGAACTCTAAAGAATAATGTAATGAAAATGATAATTCATTAAGAGAACCAACACCCTCTAATGAGGGTTTACATCTTCTTATATAGGGAGTCCAAGGGTCACTAGACCCTTCTTACTATTTTACAGATTTGGCCCTTGGACTTCCACATGTTGTGACATTACATCTTAAACTTACATAATCAAATGATTAAAATGCTAGACATAAAACGTTTAAACAATGAATAACATAATATGAATATAGCAACCTAATACAAGCTAATTACCGGCACTTCGTTAACGTGAAACGTGTTCCTAACAATCTCCCCCTAAGGGTCGGTCATCAACGGTGAATGGTTGCTCGACGTCATCTTCTTGTTCTTTACTCTTGAACTGTTCTGTTTCAGGGATTGCTGTGATGGCGAGAATCCGGTCGTCACGGTAAAGTGTGCCTCTTGACTTGCATGTCGCCAGTTTCCACTTATAAAACCATCTTCGCATTTCTGGCCAGTGATGTGTACCCAGTGCAGCTTCATCATTATATTTGGAGACCGAAGTGCAATACAAACCGCTCATCTGCTCATGCAAGTTATCTAGAAGATACGAAGCAGCTTTGAACTTAGTAAGAGACGAAGCATACCGGTGTTCAGGATCAGTGTTGCCGTGGATCAAGTACTTCAGATCTTTGTTGAAGAAGTATTCTTTCGGGATTCTCAGATACTTTGGAGGACCAAGAAGAGGTAACGGCTGAGTAAAGTCTTGAAATTTCAGATCTTCCGGAGCAGGAGCATAAACTCTATCCCAAGCAGGCCGCTTTTCCCAAGTGATGTTTTCGGATAGTGCTCGGGCAATTTCATCAATGTTGTATTCAAACTCGAGCTCACTAGTTGTGCACGTTTTGAACTCAGTAAGCCTGCCTTCCGAATATTCACCAAGTTTGAAAGCTGAAGTCGCTGGGTTTGCATAACTTTCTTGAGTCTTTTAGTGAACCCAATTATTAATCCTTCAGTTGGTGGTTCAGTCTCTGGGACATCAGGGTAAGCATCGACCATATCATCGAACCAGTTGTAAGAGGGAGCTGCAGGATCGATCCATTCTGGAGCAGGAAGGACTTGAGCATCCTTGGGTGGTTCGTTGATATTTGTTGGGATTTCAACGTCATCAAACTGAACATCTTCTACTGGAGCTTCCACCTCAGTCTGAATATCAGCTTCTTCCATCTGAACGTCACCAGAAGCTTGTTTTTGTGGAGCTTCCTTTGCTGTAGCTTCTTTTCTTGCTATTGGAGGTCTGGATGCAGATCCGTGCGATTGTTTTCGCTTTGGTTGTGGTGGTTGGTCATCTGGATCCTTATCATCTCGACGTCTTTTTGGTGATTTTGAAGGCTTGCAAGAATCATCTTTTTGAGAAGCTTTCTTGATAGACTCAATTAGTGCTTTCCGAAGCTCTTTCTCATCTGGATCATCGACAAGCGCTTCCAGTAGCTGTTGCTTAAGCTTACTGACTGTTGGTTTGGCAGGTACAGGCTGAATGGTGAGTGGAGTGGTTTGTAGTGTCTGTGAAACAATCTCCTTCACATTATCTTTGACGATTTCTTCAAGGGTTTTCGGGAGTTGATCACGCATGTACTTACCGACTTCTCTGGGCACTCTTTCCCTTATTCTGTCATTCACTGCTTTACCAAAGTCATGGTCTTGCAGGTATTTTACTTGTTGCTTTAGTTTTGTACACTGTTTCTGAAGTTTTTCAACTTCTCTTTGTAGAACTTTCACTGGACTCGGACCTTTGGACAACTGAGTTGGAAGAGGTTGTGATTGTGATGGTTGTTCCTGAGATGAGGTTTCTGGTTGTTTCTGAGTAATAGAAACAATCTGATAATCATCGACATTGGTTGGACTATCGTCATCCGATTCATCCTCTTTGCTTTGCTTTTCTATGTCACTAGCTTCGTTCTCATTCTCATCACTTTCAGACTTCTCCTCACCTTCTTCATCATCAGACTTCTTTTCCCCTTCATCATCACTTTCTTCCTTATCAGATTCCTGAACTTCTTCTTCATCAGAAATCTTTATTCTTTCATCACTACTTTCTTCTTCTTTATCATCTCCTGCTTTATCATCTCCAGAGTGAGTAGCAGAACTTGAGGACTTTTCGGCTCTTTCTGATGTTTCGCTTTCTTCCTGTGATTCTGATAAAGTCTTTGAGCCTAATTCCTCTGATTCCTGTTATTTCTCTGCTTCTTCTTCCTCTGTTGGCTGAATAACAGGTTCGTCTGCTTTAGAGCCTTGACCTTTCTTTCTCAGCTTGGTCATTCTTTCTTCCTCAAGCTGTCTGCTTTTCTTCAATGCAAGCTTTAATTGTTTTGCTTCTTCTGCTTCAGTGAGTGGTGGACTTTCTGCTTCAGGAACCTCTATCTCTTTGCGCTTCCCTTCTTTCTTCCTTTTACCAGTTTCTTTTGTAACAACTTCGGGTTCTGGTTCATCTGGTTCATCCATAAGGGTGAGTTTTTCTTTGTGTTGACGTGTAGCCTTCTTAGTTCTACTCTTGGGCACAGAGAACTCTTTTCCTGTGTCTTTAGAAACCTCCTTTTTGGTTGTTGAAGTCTTCACACCAACCATTTGGTTTCTTTCAGCAGCATTGTACACTTTATAAGCTCTTGTTTTACGGACATCAGCAGACAACAGCCTATTAGGAATTCGCATTCCTTGCTTGGTGGTATTTGTTTGGTGAATCCGAGCAGAAGTGAATACTTGATCCATGTTTGGTTGGTGTTGTTTGTCCTCTGTTCTGGGATCAATGTCAGAGTATTGCGTCATGAAGTGTTGAATAAGGAGTTTGGTGAACCGGTAGAATGGTATTTTCTTATCGTTTACTCTTTGAACTTGTGCAGATTGAAATAACATATCTTCCCAGATAAGTTGCGCGTAATCAATAGTTGCATTGTTCACAAACCCCCAGAAGAATTGTAGAAACTCAATTGAAGAATGTTCATGCCCGGTTTGCTTTCCGGTTATGAAGTTGGTAAGAATTGCGTAAAGTGTAAGCCAAGGTTGTGGAATGTTTTTGTGGTTAACTGAAGATGCGTTGGTGAGTGCTTGATTTGATTCATCATACCCTAATTCCCGAAGGAATCTGATAATCTCTGACGGTGACGGTGGTCGAGAAAACTTCTTCACCTCTTTGGATCCTTCAGCAGGAAGACCCAAAATCGTTCTAAGAGTAGTGTATCAACTCGTGTCTTGGAGTTGGTGTTCGAGACATATTTGTGCAATAGGTTGAAAATCTTCACAAGAAAAATTCAATCGAGGGCTAGGTAAATTTTGGCAGCGTATGGTTGTGTGTGTGAGTGATAGCAGACGTGTGGGTTTTTTGAGGCATATATAGGTTTTGCCCAAGTTTGATAATTACACAATCAGTCCTTGTGATTTTGTCTTTGAAGTTGTAGCAAAATTGACCCTTGTGTTTTCACAAACATTTGCGAACATGAAACGTGACTTACCATGAACCGTGAACAAGTTAACTTTTAAATTTTGAACAACCTTTTGGTTCAATGGTTTGTCGGGAATAGTTTTTGATGAAGAAAAGATTGAAAAGAAAGTGACGTTGACGGGAAAAATTGATGAAGGTAAGAAAATTTCTCCCCCTCAAGATATGCTTACGATAAAATGTTGAAAACGTTTTGAGAAAACATATCTTGGAGTTGTGAAAAGAAGTTTTTTTTTCTAGTTTTATGATTTTGTATTTTGTTTTTGAAATAATATTTACAAAGATAATTTTGATGTTGACTCCGCTAGTTGCTTGTAAGAAAAGAATTTAGATCTTCGGGAGTCAAACATCGCATACCAATTTGGTGAACCAGTTCAGCAAACCTTGTTGGAGCAAGGGCTTTTGTGAACAAGTCGGCCAACTGGTATTCGGTACCCACAAAGTATAATTCCACCATACCCTGTTCTACATGCTCTTTAATAAAATGATACCGTAAAGCGATATGGTTGGATTTGGAGTGAAGGACGGTGTTGCAGGAGATGGCAATAGCACTTTTGGAATCACAATAGATCGGGATCTTGTTGAATGTGTAACCATAGTCTTGCAGCTATGATCTCATCCAAATGACTTGAGCACAGCACGCAGATATGGCTACATATTCAGCCTCCGTAGATGAAAGTGACGTGTAATCCTGCTTCTTAGACTGCCATGAAACAAGCTTATCACCGAGAAACTGAAGACCGCCAGATGTACTTTTTCGTGTGTCTAGGCACCCTGCATGATCAGTAATCGAAAAGGCAATTAGATCAAAACCAGAATCCTTCGGATACCAGATCCCCAAGTTAATGGTTCCCTTGATGTATCGAAGGATTCTTTTCGCCTCAGAGAGGTGTCGCTCAGTTGGTCTTGACTGATAGCGAGAGCACATATACACGGCAAACACAATGTATGGTCTGCTGGATGTGAGATACATGAGAGACCCAATAATACTACGGTATTTTGTAGTGTCAACAGGTTTCCCATTTGGGTCAGCATCCAGCTTAGTAGAATAAGACATGGGTGTTGAATAAGTATCACAGCTAGTCATTCCATGTTTCTTTATAATTTCAAGAGCATATTTGGATTGGTTTATAAAAATACCACGGGGTGATTGATGAACTTGTAGTCCTAAAAAGAACGAAAGTTCACCTATCATGGACATTTCAAAATTTGTTTTCATTAATTTTGCGAAAGCATTTGAATATTTCTTATGCGTTGAAGCAAAAATAATGTCATCTACGTAAATTTGAACCATTAAAACGTCCTCCCCGTGTTTTTGAATAAACAATGTAGGATCAACCGTTCCTTTAGAAAAGTTATGTGCCAAAAGAAATGTGGACAGTTCATCGTACCATGCCCTTGGTGCTTGTTTGAGGCCATAAAGTGCTTTCTTAAGTCGGTACACATGGTTTGGATGGTCAGGGTCGACGAAACCTTCCGGTTGACTCACGTAGACCACCTCACGAAGTTTGCCGTTCAGAAAAGCCGTTTTGACATCCATCTGATAGACGACCATATTTTTGTGTGCCGCATAAGCCAAAAACATTCGGACAGCCTCAATTCGAGCCACTGGAGCAAACGATTCCTCAAAGTCAATTCCTTCTTCCTGAAAGTATCCTTTTGCAACCAGGCGGGATTTGTTACGAATCACTGTTCCTTCAGCATCTAACTTATTCTTCCATATCCACTTCAGCCCGATGACATAAACTCCGTCTGGTCTTTTAACTAACTCCCAAACCTCTAGCCTTTTGAATTGTTCAATCTCTTCTTGCATGGATTCAATCCAGTTATCGTAGGTTAAGGCGTCTTTGATGTTTTTAGGTTCAGCATTAGACACGGTAAGTGCATAAATACAATTCTCAGCATCGGTATAGAGTTTACGTCGAGTCATAACTGGTGCGGTTGGATGACCAATGATATTGACTAAAGGGTGATCCTTTGTCCATTTATGAGTTGCAGGGTGGTGTTGATAAAAAATCTGCATGTTGGTAGGTTCCAAATTACGTGTAGATGATTCAGCAATCTCTTCATAAGTTGGAACTGGTGCGAAGGGATTAAAGAACGCATTTGGATCATACTTAGCAGGAGTGGATACTTGTGGTTGAGTCAGATCTTCAGCTGCTTTGTCGGTAGTGGAAACGGTTTGTTCTGCTGTAGTTGGTGATTCCATTGGTGGTGCATCATTTCCTAAAGTTGTGGTTGTAGGTGAAGATGTATCAGGTGTAACTCGGTCAACGAGTGGAGCAGCGAAATTGGTGGACGCATCTGATGCACGCGGAGCAAAGGTATCAACAAACAGTGGAGCAAACAGTGTTTCCAGTTCTTTACGAGTGAGAGACAAAGGTTCAGTTGAAGAATCTGGGAAGTTAAGACGATTGGTTGCGGGTCCTAAGCTGTTTTGCTCAGAAGCCATGTCAGAGAGTTCATCGAAATTAGCATGGATTGTCTCTTGGATTTCTCTTGTGCGACGATTGTAGATTCGGAAACCTTTGGAGTGCTCACTATATCCAATGAAGATCCCAATGTCGGCTTTAGCTTTGAGCTTACCAAGATCATCACGATCATTGTGAGGGTAACAGAGAGTCCCGAAGACATGAAAGTGTTGAACATTTGGTTTGCGCTTGTGAACAAGCTCATAAGGAGTTTTGTTGTGGCGTTTATTGATCATGCAACGATTCTGTGTATAACAAGCAGTTGAAACAGCTTCAGCCCATAAGTAATCTGGTAATTGAGCGTTGATAAGCATCGTCCTTGCAGCTTCCACAAGTGTTCGGTTACGACGTTCGACAACCCCATTCTATTCAGGACATCTTGCTATCGACGTTTGATGCTCAATTCCCACTTTCTCAAAGTAATCTCGAAGAATCTGATTCTTAAACTCAGTTCCATTGTCTGTTCTGACGATTCTGACAGTGTTACGCAGTTGGACCTGAATTTTGGTGAGAAAGGTGATGATTATTGATGGAGCTTGATCTTTGCTACGTAAGAAGTAAACCCAAGTCCATTTAGAATAGTCATCAACAATTACTAATATGTAGCGTTTCCCATTGATCGTTTGCACACGCATTGGGCTACATAAATCTATATGGAGTAAGTGAAGAACATGTTTTGAACTTGATTCAGTGATAGAATTAAAGTGTGCTCGCTTGCTCTTCCCTTGTTCACATGCCGGACATCAGTGATCTTTTGAGTAGCGAAACCGAGGAAGACCTTCAACAAGCTTATGACGAGCAAGAACCGTCATTGTTTTGAAATTCAGGTGAGACATACGCTTGTGCCATAACCATGATTTTGTTGAAGTTGCTTTGGAAAGAAGACAGATAGGAGAGGTAGCAATCATATCGGATAACGAAATGGTTAGAGACCTTTAGCACGTTAACCGGACATAAGATTGTTTCCTTGAAGATCACGAACAAAGCAAGTTTTTTCCCAAAACGCTACTTCCAAATCTCCATCGCAGAATTGACCGACTGAGAAAAGATTGTGTCCAAGTCCTTCGACATAATAAACCCGACTGATTTCGATGTTCCCGGTGACATAATCTCCATAGCCCATGATAGCAGCAAAATGATCATTCCCGAACCTGACAGTGCCGATGAACTTTGCAACAAAGTTTTTTTAACATTTTGAGGTTGCCTGTCATGTGTCGGGAACAACCGCTATCAACAGTCCAAAGTACAAGTTGCACCACCTGCATCACAAGAAGAAGACAAAGGTGGAGCAACGGTCACATTGGAACCCGAAGAAGAAGTGGGTTCCGATGGGTTAGAAACACAAGAATTAATAACTTTAGGTGTCCATTTAAAACTAGGTTTCCTCTGTAACCATTGTTGCCATAGCCAACTAGATTTAGCTTTCTTCTTAGTGAACGCATTAGGTGTTTCAAATTTCCTAGATGTCGTTTGAGCAATGGGTGTAACTAAGGCAGCATTAGAAACTACACTCGACTTTCTACCTAGCACAGACTTAGAAGCAGTAGGGGCCTATTAGAAATGCCAGTGTTACGTTTCTTTTTACGAGATAGGAGAGTATTAGCAACACATTTGGTGTGATCACCAGACAACATATTTTTGCGACAAAACACACAAGATGCATTAAACTTAGAAACATTCAAAGGTTCAGCATTTGTTACACATTGATTCAAATTACAGACGGATAAATCAGAATCTAAATCATTTGCAACATGCATTTTATTCAAAGTCCTAGTGTGATCTTCTACTGCTGAGGTCTCTAGAGGTCCAGTTTTACGTTTCCAGATCCTATTCTTCTTGTTAAGTCTTTTTCTCTTTGACCTGCTAACGTTAGTAGTGGTGACTAGTCCTGTAGAAGTTGAAGCAATCACATTAGAATTCTGAGAGTGTGTTTGTTTAGGAATGTGTCGATGTTATACATTCCCGGTGCAATCACATTGGTGTTAACTGATTTTCCTTTCTCAAGTTTCTTGAGCTTCTCCTTTAACTCAGTGATGATGTGTTGTTTTTCTTGAATGACGCTTTCGAGTTTTTTGTTAGACCGAAAATAAGCATCACGATGTTGTTCCCACTCAGCATTTTCGATTTTCAAATCAGCAATTTCTTTTTCATATTTTAAAAGTTGATTTTGTAAAACTGCATTTGCTTTGTCAAGAGATGATGAATTAACATTGTTTTGCAATTTCAATTCAAAATCTAGACTCTGAGATTGACACCATTCGAGCTTATGTTTCAGTTGACAAATTTCTTTTGAAAGTAAACTTTGCACATCATCACTGTGTTTCGAGAGAGCCTCATTTTCATATTTCAATTTTTCAATTTCATCTTTTAACAACTCATTTTCTGTTTTGTGATCATCAACAAGTGCAGAGGTACCAGTTTCATACAAGGCATTCATAATCACAGACAATATATCAGCATTAAGAACAAATTCTAAGAGACGATCAGATTGTTTTTGCAAAACTTTGTTACGGCGTTGCTCTTTTGAAATAATGTTCTCAGTTGCTTCAAAAACTTCCATCATGGATTTTACTTCTTTCTGTAGTTCCTGTTCCCAATATGTAGCACAAAGACGCAAATGTTGTACATGTGGCAAAAACTGTTTTTGAAAGACTTCTCTTTTTTCTTTCTCATAGGCAGATTGAAATGTTGCAATCGTTATTTGAGAGTTACGTTCAATCGCTTCTTCTAAAAATTTTATATCTTCCATGAACGTTTCAAAATACCGAAGTACTTGACATCTTTTTGTTAATGGTTTAATTTGACTCAAATCTGGTAAAGAACCATTTATTTGTGCTACTGGTTTAACAGGACCTACATCAGAAGATGACTCATTAATTTGCATTAAAGTCCATGGTTGTTCTGTTTTCTCTTGTTGAGGTACAAAAGTTTCAGATATTTGAGGAAATTTTGAGTAGTCAAAAGGTGTATTGAAAAACACATCATCTAGTTTAGATCGAGTCTCATCTTCTATTTCCAATTCTTCTTCACGATCATAAATAACAACACGCACAACAGATTCATCAAAGAAATGGTCTGCACTGTATAGCTTTGGAATTTCCTTGAGTGCTGTTTGAAGAAACTGGGGGTTTTCAAAACCAATACCAAATCTATTCCCATCGTGTTTTTGTTGTATGGAAAACTTTTGAATTGTGGAAATGGTATCACCTGTTTTATAAACCACATTTTGAAAGTCCTTGAGTTTGTGTTCCAGTTCAAGAATTTCTTCAACGTAATTATTAACACGTTCCCTTGATTTTTGTTTATGTTCTTGAAATTCAGTTTGACACTTTGTCAACTCAGCTTTTGTTTTGAAAAGTTCGTTTTTGAGTTGATCAATTTGTAACTTGTGTGCAAACTTGTCTTTTTCCATTTGAGCAATCAAATCATTTTTGGAAACGGTTAGTTCACGAACTTGATGTTGTAAATTTTGTTCTTGAACATAAGATTTTTGGAACGCAACCTCAAAGCCTTTTTCCCGATTAGCACGTGTTTCAAAATCATGAATTTTTGTTTGACAACACTCAAGGTCATTCGTTAACGATGCAACTTTAGCTTTTAACTTAGCATTTATTTCATTACATTTTAAAATTTGAGCTTGGGTGGTCATAAGAGCAGTTCTGATCTCAGACTCTGAATCAATCATAGGGTCATTTTGTTCAAAATCTTCGTTGTTATCTTCATCAATTGGAGTATCAAATGTAACTTCTGAGTTAATTTGATTGACATCGTCAAATATAACAACAGCGTTAATTTGATCGTCATCATCAAATGTAACTACTGGGTCCATTTGATATTCCTCCTGATTAGATAACGACGACTCATTTTGAACAAATTGTTCCTTGTTTAAATCAGATTCGGAAGATGAAGCAATATCATGAATTAAGCATGTGATAGGTTTAAATACCTGAGACAGACCGTCAGTGTCGTACACTGGGCCTGAATCATTAACTTGAAGTTCCTGCATATTAGCCATCTGTTGGGTCAATATTTTACCCAAATATTCCCGACAAGTATTTGAACATAAAATAGCCAAATCGCTCACTGAATAAAATAGTAAATTGCTATTTCAGTGAGTGACATATAACCTTTAACACAAACAAGTCACTGAGTGAACAGTCACTCAGTGAGTTACCTTCAGGATGTTCGGGACAAGTCTAAAGAAAAGACTTTCCATTCAGTGAGGCGGTACTCAGTGAGTGGCACCTGAACCAAAGAAGAAGGTAATGGAGTCAGTGAGTGATGACAATAACTCACTGACTCCCTCAAGCTATCTCTGAAAAAACATGCTTCTTGAGGATGCCTAATGCTCCCTGAGGCATTATGACAGCAAGTACAAAAAGGAAGTCAAAGCAAAGTACAAGAATTGCCATAGAAGGGGGAATCTAGTTATGACAATTCCAAAAGGATGGTTGGTGCTTTTCCAAAAGAAGAAGATGAAGAGGGACCACTTATAGTAGATGACAACTCACACCTAACCCCACATGCTTTGTTTATTTTGTGCTATATATATGTTTGTTGTAATAGAGATAGTTATTCATCCTAAACAAACACAATAATACTTAGTATTAGTTGATAGGATGATCCGCTCATTGAATCTCAAGCTTAGCTTGGATCAATGAGAGTTTATTGTCATTCTAATGGGGATAATATACCGAGATTATCCCCATCAAGAAGCTGAAGATGTTATCATGTAGTCTAGTTGGTATGAGTAATCTTGTAACCTTTTTATTCATTATTATTAATGAAGTTCTTATTTATGTTTATCAAGATTTACTCAATTTCCATGGACCAACAAGTGGTATCAGAGCGGGTGGATCAATTCTGATCTAGATCTGTTCAAGTGACTACTGATAACATCTTCAAAGTCAAGAACAATAAATGTGAGATCTTCAAAAACTGCTACTGTTGTAGCAATTTTTGAGGGGGAGAGATACACATTTATTGGTGAGTGACAATTGATACCCTCACCCCCGTACCTAAACACTATCCCTACCCAAAACCCCAAAGTAACACACCTCAACACAAAAAGAACTCTTGATCTATCAACACAAAAATCCTATCCAACACCACAAAAATTGGTCACAACAGATCCAAACACATACTCGACATAAAAAACATCACTTCCAAAACCCAGCATCCAATCTCATTACCCTCGATCTACACCTACATAAACAAAAAAACGAACACTTAACCTCAAACCCAGATATCGATCTAAACAAGAATCGAGACACAAATCACTCACTATCAAAACCTAAATACCATGGTCAAGCGTCTTGCGAATGAAAAAGGGGCGACGACATGGAAAAAGAATTAGGTTGAGTCATTTTTTTATGAGTCTCAAAAGATAGTGAAAAGTGACTAATAAATCATTATCAGGAAGTGTTAATGATGAGTCGTGGGTTTTATTCAGTCAATAGAAACTAAGATTGTGTTTGGGATTTGTTTGTAAGTGTTAAAAATTAGGATGAATTGGATTTGGGTTTTAGAAAAATCAGGGTCAACTGATGATTGTAATCGAGGGTGTGATAAAGATTAGGTGATGGTGGTTTTCAGGTTGAGCTTCTGTGAGTCAGATATTGTTGATGAGTGACTCAGGCAGTTAATGCATCAAGGTTGTGCTAAACTCAGGGAGTGGTGTGTTATAAATGGAGTGTGGGCGTATGTTTGAAACTCATGGGTGATAATCTGGTCTTTGGGACTAAGCTCGAATACAAACCCTGAAGGTAAACTCCCTGAAGTGTCCCTGATTAGTATTAGGAATTGGTCGAAAAGGGTGTGAGTCAGGGAACTATGGATTCGGGGAGTGGTAATATGGCTCACGAGCTGTTGTTTCGTGCAAAATCAGTGAGTGAAGTTAGTTTTTCAGGCTAAGCTTTAACTTCAGGGAGTAATAAGTTTCAGGGATTGATACGAGTTAGAAGAAAATGGTTCTTGTGGTTTGAGATAACTGAAAGAGAATATCAATATTTAAGCAAAGTTACTCACTGAAACCTACCATTGAAATTCCCACACTGAACCCTTCTCACTGAAATGGGCACTGTACCCTAATCCCTGATCTTTGAACCCCCAACCCCTGAACCTAGTCACTCAGCCTAATGATGTTGAAACTGATATCAGGGAGTATGTTAAGTGGCTGATGGGGTATATCAGTTTTAAAAGAAGAACACAAATGTGGTGCTCAGGGAGTGGTAAGAAAAGGGTATGATTAAGATCAGTTGTAATTGATCCTCAGGTAGAGATGTTGCAACATGAGGGGTGACATGAATGTGGTGAATCGGGGAGTGTTAATGAGTTGTTTGGATTAAACCTGAACCAAAAGAAGAGAAACACGGGTCTGAGTCTGAAATCCACATAAGTCCCTGAGCTCTTGCAACCCTGAGAACTTAAACTGTGAACCCAAGTCACTGATGAAAAATGTGTGACCCTGGTGGTGTCAGTGAGTGTGATACAGTCTACCTGAAAAATCAGGTTGTTACTCAAAGTGAATATGAGATGGTATTGGGAGGTGCTGATTGAAAGAGGTACTCAAAGTGATTATGAGATGGTATTGGGGAGGTGCTGATTGAATGAGGTACTGATATGAAGGAATCAGTAATATTGTTCAGTGGTTTGAGATACTGAAAGATTTTATAGGGTTATAGAATCTGGCTGAAAAGACATACCAAAAGGAATTTGATCCCTGAACCTAATCACTAAACCTTGTCACTGAGCCTCTGAACCCCACCCACTGAACCCCACTCGTTGAACCTGGTCACTGATCAGTACATCAGTACCCACTGAACCTTACCTGCTGAACCTCGGTCACTAAACCCCAGTCACTGAACCCCCCCTGAACCCATGGTCACTCAATCATGCCCACTGAACCTGAAATTAACTAACCCCTGACCCTTAACTCATAACTTGAACCTGAACCTCAGTTACGAACCTTGTTTCCTGAACCCACCAACTGAACCCTCAGTCCCTCATTTAAACCCAATTACCTAGGCTATTTCTATGTTCAAATAGGGGGAGACTGTTGGGTCAATATTTTACCCAAATATTCCCGACAAGTATTTGAACATAAAATAGCCAAATCACTCACTGAATAAAATAGTAAATCAGTGAGTGACATATAACCTTTAACACAAACAAGTCACTGAGTGAACAGTCACTCAGTGAGTTACCTTCAGGATGTTCGGGACAAGTCTAAAGAAAAGACTTTCCATTCAGTGAGGCGGTACTCAGTGAGTGGCACCTGAACCAAAGAAGAAGGTAATGGAGTCAGTGAGTGATGACAATAACTCACTGACTCCCTCAAGCTATCTCTGAACAAACATGCTTCTTGAGGATGCCTCATGCTCCCTGAGGATGCCTCATGCTCCCTAAGGAAGCCTCATGCTCCCTGAGGCATTATGACAGCAAGTACAAAAAGGAAGTCAAAGCAAATTACAAGAATTGCCATAGAAGGGGGAATCTAGTTATGACAATTCCAAAAGGATGGTTGGTGCTTTTCCAAAAGAGGAAGATGAAGAGGGACCACTTATAGTGGATGACAACTCACACCTAACCCCACATGCTTTGTTTATTTTGTGCTATATATATGTTTGTTGTAATAGAGATAGTTATTCATCCTAAACAAACACAATAATACTTAGTATTAGTTGATAGGATGATCCTCTCATTGAATCTCATGCTTAGCTTGGATCAATGAGAGTTTATTGTCATTCTAATGGGGTATTATACGCGAGATTAATCCCCATTCAGAAGTGAAGTGTTATCATGTATTAGTTGGTATGAGTAATCTGTAACCTTTTATTCTTATTATTAATGAAGTTCTTATTTATGTTTATCAAGATTTGCTCATTTCATGGATCCAACACATCAGATCACAGCAGATTAGCTTCCAAATCTCATATCTCATCGAATGAGCTAATAGCTCTAATACATGTTGTCCTTCGTCCTATGCTGGCATTCCACCATGCATTGCATCTGAATGTGCAAGAGTAGAGCTCCATTGTGGTACTCTGATTCCCTTGAGTACGTGGGTTGAGGGAAGGCCGTTGCGTACTACGTGACCACCCATTCTTTATAGTCGAACGAACGTTTCCTGCATCATTATTACCCTGTTCCACAATTCAACCTTTTTGAGTAGCAGCACATTGTTGCCGATAACAAGCTTACTTTGCCTCCTCAATAAATTACCCCACTCATTCCTTCTGACCAAACCTTTCCAGCTTAGATTCTGCTTCAAACGGCCATCTGATAACAGCTTGATTCCTGGTGTTTGTGAAGACGACAGTCGATTGTTGACTTGGTGAGAACTTTGCTGAAAGCTTCTAGCATGAGCAGCAATTCTTGGTTTCGGACTGTGAGTCTCATCATCTTCATCATTAGTGGAGTTGGGTAGTAATAGATCAGTGTTGTCATAGAATATTCAGTTGCCTTGCTGATTGGGATCATATGGACTTAGTTGCTGAGAGTTGTTGTTGTTGGATAGGTGAGGTAATTCGGATCCTGAGCAAAACCTGATGTGATTGTTGTGGAGTGAAATTGTGGATTGAGCATAAGTGTCTAAAGGTTGGGAGTTTGGAGAAGGTGCAAACTTGCACGAGAGCACGATCTTGTTTACTTTCACTCCTCATGTGCTTCAAATAGTCAAACAATAAACCATATGTAGGCATTATGAGATTCTTTCGCTTGTCGAACAATGTGACATACTTTTTGCATATAACAAGTACAACTTGAATTTGGTGTGTGATGATCTTGGAAGTTTCCATTGTTTCTATCCAAATCATTGTGATGTTGGTGAATCGATGATATAAGTAAACTCGAGTGGTTCCCTGATTCAATCATGAGTTCCTCATATTCTAGATAGCTTTGATCCATATCTTCTTGCTTTCTCAGTTGCTTCCATCAAGAGGTGACCATGTCCCCCAACAAAAATAATCTTTTGCAGTCTTTCTGAAGCTCATACTTCGAAGATTGGATTGGGAATTCCTTGGAGTAGTGTAGCTCATTGCAAGATATTAGCTTCAATGATGAAGTCTTTCTTCTTCAGTGAGTTGTGATTCAGGAACTGGATACTGTTCTAGTGTCTGTGGTTAGCATTGGATACCGGACGTTTTGTTGGCATTGTGTTATGGACCTTCAACAGGAAATTTCCCATATATTGTCATGAGTTTCTTTAATTCAAGAAAACGCAAGAAACGGCTCGCCCACTGAACATAGTTTCCTGGTGTAAGCATTGGTGGTACATCAAGAGATCCTGCTTCATGACGAGATTGTTGACTAGTGATAGCTTCACACATCTGATCGAACCAATGGGTTTGCTTAGGTGCTGGTAAAACGGTTTGCATGTGCGGTTGTAAGTACGGTTGCTGTTGCACTTGATGCATTAAGAGTTGATGATGAGGGTACATTGACGGTTGTTGATACAATTGTTGAAGCGGTTGAGGATACGGTTGTTGTTGTTGATATTGTGGTTGTTGTTGTTGATTGTAGAAGTAGAATGGAGGTCTAGACATGATGATTGATTATGCTTCAATGGATCTTTAAAGGATAAGGTGTAGGTTGTGGTTGTAGATTAGTTTTGAGTGTCAAATCGAAAGTCCAGAACTTGCAAACAAATAAGTGAATCCTTACTCGCAGAAATAAAAACCCTTACTCGCAAAAAAAATAGCTCCTTACTCGCAAAAGCTTAGTATCCTTACTCGCAAAAAAAACTATTCTCCTTACTCGCAAGATTTAATTATCCCTTACTCGCAGAAAACTATTCTCCTTACTCGCAAGATTTGTATCCTTTACTCGCAAATTTGAACTTTCTTACTCGCAACTTGTAAGGTTTGATACTCGCTACTTTTTGTTGATACTCGCAAAACAAAACTTCCTTACTCGCAACTTAGACAAAAATTAAGCAGAGTTTCGAGACGATAAAGATCCTTACTCGCAAGCGATAAGGAGAAACAAGGCTTACTCGCCAAAAAAAATCGATACTCGCAAACACCAAACTTGATACTCGCAAGACCAAGAATGTGATACTCGCAGAAACGAACCTTGATACTCGCAAAAACCAGAAAAATGCCTTACTCGCGAAACCCTAAATTCTCCTTACTCGCAAAAGTCCCAAAACGCTATCTGACCAACTTTTACGTGTCTAAAAGAGTACCAAACTAGAGTATACCTATTCCAATGTAATATTAACCTATACTACACTAAAACTAATCCCCAACGAGTACAAAACACAATCTAACGAGCCCAAACACGAACCAAACGAGATTAAAACGACCCAAACTAATCTAAAAACAACCTCTAATATCCCTAGGCGAATGATACCACTTGTTAGGTCACCATGTTAAGCATACTCAACCATAGATTCATGAATGAATAAGAAACAAGAAGAAGAGAGAAGATACTAGAATAAGAAAGAAGAAGATGGAAGGAACTCTAAAGAATAATGTAATGAAAATGATAATTCATTAAGAGAACCAACACCCTCTAATGAGGGTTTACATCTTCTTATATAGGGAGTCCAAGGGTCACTAGACCCTTCTTACTATTTTACACATTTGGCCCTTGGACTTCCACATGTTGTGACATTACATCTTAAACTTACAT
>LBNU01004235.1:9401-21532 GCA_014162995.1 Artemisia annua | reverse complement strand
CCTCTAATGAGGGTTTACATCTTCTTATATAAGGAGTCCAAGGGTCACTAGACCCTTCTTACTATTTTACACATTTGGCCCTTGGACTTTCACATGTTGTGACATTACATCTTAAACTTACATAATCAAATGATTAAAATGCTAGACATAAAACGTTTAAACAATGAATAACATAATATGAATATAGCAACCTAATACAAGCTAATGACCGGCACTTCGTTAACGTGAAACGTGTTCCTAACAGATCATTTTAAAATCAAATGATATTTAATATGTATTTTATGGTTTTATTTATATATAAATAGTGTATTTGAACATATATGATAATTTTAAATTTTAGATTGGATATATATGAAAATTTTAAGTTATGTTGGATATATATGTAATTTTAAGTTTTAGATTGAATATATATGTAATTTTTATTTTAGGTCGGATATATATGTAATTCTAATGAAAAAAAATTATATATATGAAATCCTCCCTATAATTATCATAATTCTTAAAACTATGTTCCTGAATACTAATTTCATTTAATTCAGTGCAGAGTACGTAAATCAACATATACTTAATCTTTTATATAATAAAACAAAACCCCTGTTGGGAATTTTTCATTTCAAAAAAATTGGAACCATACCTTATTTAGTAATATTTTTTTTTTTAGAAAAAAAAATTATTTTCTTATTAAGTAACATTTTATATTTATCCATAACACAAGTAGAAAATAAATACAAAAAATATAGATAAGATATTTAAAAAAAAAAGATTATTTTCTTTTTATATTTATCCACAATACAAGTAGAAGATAAATACAAAAAATATAGATAATATGCAATTAACAATAAGATTAAAATTTTTAAATAATTATTTTAAAAAGTTTAAAAAAAAAAAACCCGCGCGTGCGCGGGTATTATAACTAGTTGACTAAAAAAAAAAGAAAAAACTTGGATAATAAAACATATGTTGTCAATATTTAATCTTTTGTGCCAATATATAATCGAGTAGAAAAATTGAAATAAAATATTTTAAAATCCATACTTTAATACAGCTTTTAATAAAATATGTTTTTTCTTTAAGGCTAAAAGAGTATCGTTGATAACTAGGTGCAAACGAGCAACATACAACAGAAAGAAAGGAAAAGTATCAAGTGGGACAAAACAAAGGAATCCACTTGCCCTTTGGAGAAAGTCGTATTAGATCATGGTACAAATAATTCACTAAACTAATCATAGATAATTAATTAATTAAATATTATCCATTTGGTGATCATTGCCACACCTTAACAAATCACTACCTAACATATTTTATTTCTAAAAGTTCGGAGCAATTAAGATTTTAAAATTGGAACTTATACCTTATTACAGTAACATTGATTAGGACAATATTTTTATATAAATAATCAGTTTTGCATCTTAATTGCAAAAACTATCGAATTTTAGTATGTGTAAACCCCCGATAATTTCATTTTGTTACTTTCGTTTTATGGTGTAATTTTGGTTAACACAAAGTCATGATATAATATTACTAGTTACAATGCCCGCGCACGCGCGGGTTTTTTTTCTTTTTTTAATTTTTTGAAATAATTATTTAAAAATTTTAATCCTATTGTTAATTGCATCTTATCTATATTTTTTGTATTTATCTTCTACTTGTGTTGTGGATAAATATAAAATGTTACCTAATAAGAAAATAATTTTTTTTTTTTTTTTTTTTAAATATCTTATCTATATTTTTTGTATTTATCTTCTACTTGTGTTATGGATAAATATAAAATGTTACTTAATAAGAAAATAATCCTTTTTTAAAATAAAATTATTACTAAATAGGGTATGGTTCCAATTTTTTTGAAATGACAAATTCCCAATAGGGGTTTTGTTTTATTATATAAAAGATAAGTACTTGATTATCGAACTTTATTAACATTACAGCAGTACCTGGACACGATTTGTAAATCACGAACGTCTATTTCACATACCACACTTATCAATATGCGTAGTTAAATTAATTAATATTTAGAGTTTGTAATACGACATGCTAATCTATTTGTAGTTTGTACAAATCATCATCATACGAAAGATAAGAATACTTATAATACAAATAAAAAATGATGAGAGTACGTGATTATGACACTAATGATAACAAACAACAGACGGGGTTGGTTTGCACTTATTTTAGTGGGTGAAACATCCCATATAGTAAACATCTAGCACAATGGGATTCCTTAATATAAAATATAAAACAGCTTTAGCAACTTGTGATGTACAAGGATTTAAAGCAAACGAGATTTAAGAATCATTTTATGTCGATAGCTTTAAGCAAGAATATAAAAAATGTATAAAATAATATGAGAAGAGTCTAGGCTATAGAACAACGAGAAGTGGAATAAAAAATTAACAACTAAAAATATCCTCACATTTTTTATGTTTTCTGGTTTGTTTCTTGTCGTTCTAGGTTGTTGATTACTTTTTGTTTATTGGCGTTAAGCGAATTTTACAAAAGCTTATGACTAGTTTTAAGTACCATCTGACAGTTTTAAATATAAATATTAATTTTTTAAACTCAAATCTAGATTTGTGTTTAAAAAAGACATTGCAAGTAACATTAAAAGGATATTGCCCCTTAGTTATAACAAAAAGTCGAGAAAAAAAGAATTCCATGAATATGGATTGAGTGCCGACTAAGGAATAAGGTTATTGTAAGACAACAAAATTATCATCGAGTACCGACTAGTTTATTGTCAAACATGGAAAATTTTATTGTCTAACAATATTAAATAAAACGTGATAATAAGGTTGTATACTTGTCATGCAGCTATGATGATAGAACAAATGTACAATAAATTATCATTGTATATTTCCATGGTAACGTTTCACGTGCCCGCCCCAACTTTATGACTTACTTCCGGTGTTCTAAAAGGCGCGCCTTGGCACCGCAAAGGCCTCGCAAAAGCGCAAGGCGTCACCTCCACGCCACGCAATAGACAAAGGCGTCGTCTTAAGGGTTGGCCTGAGATGAGATGTGATAAGGCGCGATAAGGTGTACTGGTGTTTGAGACGTTTAGGGGATTTACTAGTAATTAGAATTTGGGCATCGTATTTGAGGTTTACTGGCATTTGGCGTTTAGGGGTTTACTAGTATTTGAAGAAGATTACAAATGTAAAGAGAGTTTCTTGACTTTATTGCTTACATATAACACTTTTTGTAAACTCGATGTATATGAAATATGATATATTAATGAAATATAATATACATCTATAAATCTATAAATACTATTTGCCGCCTTAATTCACGCCTTAAAAACGCCATGCCGCCACGCCTCACGCCAAGGCTTGAGGCTTGACCATGCCGCCACGCCACGCCTCACGCTATTTATAACCTTGCTTACTTCATACTTTATATGTTATCCGAGGCTGGGCATAGTGTTGACCCATATTGCATCATCTTTTCGGCTGTCACGTCAGCTTTCTCTCTCCAGCAACCAACACAACAAAAGTGCCACAGTGGTGACCCATATTGCATCATTTTATTTTTATTTTTTTAAAAAAAAAAACTATTTTTAACACAAACTTAAATTTTATTAATAAAAACGTAAACGTTACATAAACATAAAATAAAAACGATACGAAATTAAAACATTACAATACTAAATTAAAAACTTAAACTACTGAAAACTTAAACTACTAAAACTTAAACTATTAAAAACTTAAACTACTAAAACTTAAACTATTAAAAACTTAAACTTCAATTGTAATCCGGATTTGATATTGGTATTTATAGGAGGAAAAGTAGTAAAGGCTTTTTAACAAAAAACTTTTTTTTTCTTTTTTTTCTTTTTTACAAACAAACGGTAACTTTGGTTTTTTGTTTATTGTGATTGTATTCAATGTTCAAAATAAGTATACAAATGTTGGGATTTTTTGGAAGCTTTTGGTAGTAGTAAAATCGGTTGTTGAGTCAACCGATACTCCCTTTTTTTTTCTCTCTCAACCGATTGTTGCCCAACTCCCCACATTGGGGACAACCGATATGGATATCGGTCGAACATCACGAACAACCGATTTTTTCCGGTCCAGTATACACAGCCTAAGGGCGCATGATACCCCTCTAATTTACCAGTTGTACCTTTCTCACTTTTTTTTCTCCCTTCTTTTTTATTTTAAAAAATTATAAACCAGAAAATACGGAACATAAAATATAAAGTTTAATAAGTCAAAAATATTAAACTTACAGAAAATACAGAAAAAAACTGATAAAAAAACTGTGTTGTACTGTAAAAAAGGTAGGCCGCCGGGGGTGGAGGTTGGAGGACAAAATGTCACATCCCTTGGGTATATATAAGTATATAAGGGTGGTGGCATTGTTGCCTAAAGATTTATCATGTTTTATTTTAATTGACCAATAAAGAGAAGGCAACACATTTGATGCCTAAACATGCCAAAGATTTCATTTTTAGTGGCAATGTCATGCCTAAGCATGCCTAAACTTTTGGGTAACAATAATAAAGAGGGTAACGGTCAAATTCATTCATGATTCTTGTTTTACCGATTCGGTAAAACACACCGATGAGCATGCCGAATCTATCATGCCGAACACATGGCAATGTGGATGCCGAGCTTTGCCGCTTGATGCCGAGTCTATACCGACTACAATGCCACCACCCTAACAAATACCTTATCTGAGGGCTTATGAATTTTTTTATAGCTTATATAGTTGCTTATTAAAATAATATTTTTAAAAATAAGTAGTTTTCAGTCTTTATTTCAGATAAGTAGATTTTAAATGAAAAGTTGATTCATTAAGTTTTTAAAATATTTTAAAGCTTTTAAAACTTTAAATTATTTATATATTCCTCAACTATATTACAATTTTTTCAAAATTCAAAACGATTAACGAGACTTATGCATACAAGCAAACTATTATAATAATAACAATTAATAATAATAATGTAACATTGGATATGAATACTATGTTAAAAATACAATTTATGGATTTGTTATTAGATATGATTAACCACAGTGATATATATTAAAATGTCTTTAGAATTTTTTTAAAAAATGGCGGGAAATACTTGCAGAATGCCTAATTTAGTGTGCAAAAAATTGATGTTATTATGGGCCCGTTTGCTTTGCTTAACTACGTTCGTAATAGTGATGAAGAAGATATAATATTTAGTACGATCGAATAGCCTCCAAATTACATAATATCTGATGAACTTCACGATGTTCGTGGCCATGAAATTTGAAAATGTCTCTCAATAAACATCTAATGAGACTAAACGAATCTGGAACGATATTACTACATCAATATAGAATGCACGTCGTAAATGTCTGTTACAAGCGTCTTCTCTTTATGCACTACAATTATTATTAATAAAAAGAGTTTATTATTTTCAGTTTTTTTTAACATTTGTTTACAATTATAAATTTGTTCTTTTATTTCATTTTATATCTTATAATTACAGTCAACGGCTAACTAATCAAACACATTTGTTGAAAAAAAAAATACAGTTTGTAACTCATGTTAACAGATTTGCAGTTTACAGTTTACAGCTTACAATTTACAACATGAAACATACAACTAGTTTTGTCAAACATACTCGTAGGTAACAATATTATGGAATTAAATGGAGCTGTTTTACTTTAGGTTCACGCTTCCGATGTATTTAATTGCAATTAAATAGAACTGTTTAAGTAGTTGACAAATTAGAAATACTAGGTTTGGTGGGCCTATATTATGGGCCTATCTTATTTTTAATATCATCATATCCATTTGTTTAATGGGCCTATCTTATTTGGTTTAATAATTCTTATTACCAAGATATCCATACGTTTGGTTATATATATGTATGCATATACATATGCTTTCGGGTTTATTGCGAATTTTGATGATCTAAAAGTTTTTAATTTGACGTTTCTTCTTTCTTGTTTCTCTATTTTCAAGCACTAAGATTCATAAAATCCCTACAATTCTTATAGCGCACAACTCTTCGGCCTCTAGGGTTTGTGTTACAAACATAAAATTCTACTAGATAAAACATATAGGTCGAGATCAAGTACCCAGCTTGTCTATTTGAATTACTATAAACTAGCAGGGTACCCGCGCGATGCGGCGGCGGGTACCCTGTGACTATATTTTCTGGCAATGTGATGTTATGCGGCGATACTTTTTTGGTTCGTGACGTTGTTTTGTGGCGGAAGTTTATGTATTTGTTTTGAGTTCGTGTATTTTTTTTCTTTTTTGGCAAAATGTTGGTTTTGTAAACTTTTTTAAGATATTATTTTTTATTTTCAGTTTTTGTTTTGTTATTATTTTTTTTTAATTTGTTATGTTTTTACNTTTTTCTCTCTCAACCGATTGTTGCCCAACTCCCCACATTGGGGACAACCGATATGGATATCGGTCGAACATCACGAACAACCGATTTTTTCCGGTCCAGTATACACAGCCTAAGGGCGCATGATACCCCTCTAATTTACCAGTTGTACCTTTCTCACTTTTTTTTTCTCCCTTCTTTTTTATTTAAAAAAAATTATAAACCAGAAAATACGAAACATAAAATATAAAGTTTAATAAGTCAAAAATATTAAACTTACAGAAAACACAGAAAAAAACTGATAAAAAAACTGTGTTGTACTATAAAAAAGGTAGGCCGCCGGGGGTGGAGGTTGGAGGACAAAATGTCACATCCCTTGGGTATATATAAGTATATAACAAATACCTTATCTGAGGGCTTATGATTTTTTTTATAGCTTATATAGTTGCTTATTAAAATAATATTTTTAAAAATAAGTAGTTTTCAGTCTTTATTTCAGATAAGTAGATTTTAAATGAAAAGTTGATTCATTAAGTCTTTATTTCAAATATAAAGTTTAATAAGTCAAAAATATTAAACTTACAGAAAACACAAGAAAAAACTGATAAAAAAACTGTGTTGTACTGTAAAAAAGGTAGGCCGCCGGGGGTGGAGGTTGGAGGACAAAATGTCACATCCCTTGGGTATATATAAGTATATAACAAATACCTTATCTGAGGGCTTATGATTTTTTTTATAGCTTATATAGTTGCTTATTAAAATAATATTTTTAAAAATAAGTAGTTTTCAGTCTTTATTTCAGATAAGTAGATTTTAAATGAAAAGTTGATTCATTAAGTTTTTAAAATATTTTAAAGCTTTTAAAACTTTAAATTATTTATATATTCCTCAACTATATTACAATTTTTTCAAAATTCAAAACGATTAACGAGACTTATGCATACAAGCAAACTATTATAATAATAACAATAATAATAATAATGTAACATTGGATATGAATACTATGTTAAAAATACAATTTATGGAAATACTTGCAGAATGCCTAATTTAGTGTGCAAAAAATTGATGTTATTATGGGCCCGTTTGCTTTGCATAACTACATTCGTAATAGTGATGAAGAAGATATAATATTTAGTACGATCGAATAGCCTCCAAATTACATAATATCTGATGAACTTCACGATGTTCGTGGCCATGAAATTTGAAAATGTCTCTCAATAAACATCTAATGAGATTAAACGAATCTGGAACGATATTACTACATCAATATAGAATGCACGTCGTAAATGTCTATTACAAGCGTCTTCTCTTTATGCACTACAATTATTATTAATAAAAAGATTATTATTTTCAGTTTTTTTTTAACATTTGTTTACAATTATAAATTTGTTCTTTTATTTCATTTTATATCTTATAATTACAGTCAACGGCTAACTAATCAAACACATTTGTTGAAAAAAAAAATACAGTTTGTAACTCATGTTAACAGATTTGCAGTTTACAGTTTACAGCTTACAATTTACAACATGAAACATACAACTAGTTTTGTCAAACATACTCGTAGGTAACAATATTATGGAATTAAATGGAGCTGTTTTACTTTAGGTTCACGCTTCCGATGTATTTAATTGCAATTAAAATAGAACTGTTTAAGTAGTTGACAAATTAGAAATACTAGGTTTGGTGGGCCTATATTATGGGCCTATCTTATTTGGGCCTATCTTATTTTTAATATCATCATATCCATTTGTTTAATGGGCCTATCTTATTTGGTTTAATAATTCTTATTACCAAGATATCCATACGTTTGGTTATATATATGTATGCATATACATTTTCCTGAGGGATCAATAGTGATGCTTTCGGGTTTATTGCGAATTTTGATGATCTAAGAGTTTTTAATTTGACGTTTCTTCTTTCTTGTTTCTCTATTTTCAAGCACTAAGATTCATAAAATCCCTACAATGCTTATAGCGCACAACTCTTCGGCCACTAGGGTTTGTGTTACAAACATAAAATTCTACTAGATAAAACATATAGGTCGAGATCAAGTACCCAGCTTGTCTATTTGAATTATTATAAACTAGCAGGGTACCCGCGCGATGCGGCGGCGGGTACCCTGTGACTATATTTTCTGGCAATGTGATGTTATGCGGCGATACTTTTTTGGTTCGTGACGTTGTTTTGTGGCGGAAGTTTATGTATTTGTTTTGAGTTCGTGTATTTTTTTCTTTTTTGGCAAAATGTTGGTTTTGTAAACATTTTTAAGATATTATTTTTTATTTTCAGTTTTTGTTTTGTTATTATTATTTTTTTTAAATTTGTTATGTTTTAACTATGTAAACATCCTTTTTTTAACCTAAATGTGTTGGTACCATTTTTCCAACATTGTTAGTTCAAATCACAATATGTTACGTTTTTCACTGACAACCGATTATGACGTTTTTTTTAATTATGTTTTTAACCAACAACCGATTACTTTTTTTACAATGTTATTTTTTTAATTACGAGGCATAAGTTTTTTTACACTAACAAGTAACAACCCACATTGTGTTGGTACCAATGTCCACATACCATAACGTGATTTTTGTTTAATGACCATCAATTGTGTCATCACATATCGAGTCAAAAATTCGGATTATGAAATACTACGGCCCAAATTTTCAGCCCAAATAAATCACCAGCCCAACTTGTACTAAATAACCGTAAATTCATAAGACTAACCCTAAATTCACTACCCCAATATTACTCCTAAACTTACGCCTACTACACAATTTTTTCTCTCAAACGCAGTCATCATTCTGTGTTCCAAACGCAGGCACAAAACACTTTCTTGATTTCTTGTTACAACCTTTGAAGTATTTTCTTAAAACCGAATGACAACAAACACTACTCGTACTATTGTAGCCATACAACAAATAACCTTACTTGACCTTATATCGTCTGACTCTTTATCCCCGAAATAGATCCTCAAGACAATATTTTATTTTCTTCTTCTTCGAAGCACGCAAAGATTTTAAGTCTCGATTAAGATCTTATGATTTTATGAATAAGGTCTCGGGTAGGTGTATTTCTTGTGTTTTTCTTTGAAACGGAAGCAAGGAAGACTGAAACAAATTTGTTTTAAATCTTTCTTATCGTTTTCGGATATCTGAAGAGTTGCTTCTAATAGATCTATTGTGTTCACACATAAAAATCTTTAAAGATTGGAACAAATAAGTGACCAAACTGAGATCATTGTAATTGTTCTTTCGTTTTCGTTTTCGTTTCTGGCTTAGGTGTGATTATTAATGTAGAATTGGTTTTAATGGAGGGTTGTACATTGTGTTTAAATAATTGTAATATTGGGTGTAGGGGTGTTTTTAATGCTATTAATGTATAATTCTATGGATTTTGGTCTGAATTTCGATTCATGCTTGTTTTTGTTGTACACAATGCTTTGCTTGTTGTAATTATGAAAATTCTTTGCTTTAAAGTGTTGTAAACCTTGCATCCTTTTTTGTACATCTTAATTTTTTGGAGAGAGAGTCATTTCTCTATTATAAGTAGTATAGATGCATTATGGTTTAAGAGATAACGCCTCATCGTCTCATGTTTAGTTTGCCAATGTCTTAACTAATAAATGGTATGCTTACACTCTGATTTGGTCGAAACCGGTATTACTAATGAGTCAACATAATTAGTTTCTCCATTCAACAAATATTTCATGCTTATGCAAGCCCAACTCGCTCGAGGATAATGCATCAAAACAAGATAGTGACTATGAGAAAGGTGTTCGCATGGTTGGGTTTCGATTTATTAGGGTTTATCTCTTTGGTTTATGTGGTTTGAAAAATATTATAACGGCCCAATATACCCAAATCCATGTTAAACGAAACCAATTCAAACCAACCAATTATAAATCAGGTTGATTGGTTTTGGGCCCAAATACCCGAACTAGCGACATAGATAGAGTTAACTACATTTTTGGTCCTTGTGGTTGGTGCGTATTTCATTTTTGGTCTATTTTTTCAAAAAATTTTGATTTTAGTCCAAAACCGTTACTTTCGTTCCACATTTAGTCCATTTTGATAATAAAGTTAGTTCAGTTAGTTAAGTCTAATCGTAAAGCGGCAACATCAGTCCTTCATACTAACGGTAGTTTGCAACGTTAGTCCTTTATAGCTAGGGATGGCAAAAAAACCCGAACCCGAAGGGGAAACCCGAAACCCGAACTTATTGGGGCGGGGCGGGGCGGGGGGGGGATGCTTATGGGTTTCGAGGCGGATTTCTGGATCCTTAAGGGGAATCTTATTGGGTTTGGCGGGACGGGCACACCATCCCCCGCCCCGCCCGCCCCGAACAAGAATAACTATAAATATCTCTCTACATAAAAATTGTGTTAGTATTTACGCAGAACAAATTCTCTAATTTTGTTTAGTTTTATCTTTGTAATATTTCAAACTATAATATAAAGTTTTGTTCATAATTGTTAATACAATACGCCTAAAAAATTCATTATATTTACGATCTTTGCTAAATTTTGTAATGGACAAAGTGTAAACTTATTTTAGTAAACCATGATTTTAGTTAAAGTCGTGCATTAACTACATTGCACCATTTACATTTATAAAACACAACTTTTTCATATTTTCTTTATAGAAATTACATTTCCATTTATGTAAGTTTTTGATACATTTAAGGAAAGATTGTGTGTTTGACTCCAACATAGATCCTTACAACAAGGTTTGTTTGACTCACCATAGTTTCGTACACAATTTTGTGTTTTACTAAGAATTTTATTATGTGATTTGATGTTTGCAAGTTATGGCAAAACATACTGTCAGACCCTGGCGGAACCCTCGTGGTACGACGGGCGGAAGCCTTCTGAGGGCCGCCTGATCCGCCATACCTGCTGGATGTTTTGCTATTAAATACAAGCCATTGTTAGAATTTCTTTTATCACTTCTCATGAACTTTGGCACATACATATCATTCTTTCATTAACCCTTTAAACATCTCATTGTTGTGAAGATTCTTTGTAGCAAAGAAGTTCAAATGCATATTAAGTACAAGTATTCAACACAACTTGCAAGACTTGTGTAGCTTAGATGTTGTAGACTTTGGTGTAGTTTACATATTTGATTGTGTTTTTAATTGTTGACTCGTTAGTATTTAGTCCTTAAAATACATATGTGACGGAAGTTTTGTACCCTTAATAAAGAACTAAACGGGATTGTTGTACCCTTGTAAAAGAACTCGACATCTAGCTAGTGTCGCGTAAACTTGTAAGCACGTGTAAGGTTTTCTCTGTCGGTGAATAGGAGTTCTGACTAGTAAAGAATACTTCAGTTGGTACTCGGGCTGGACGTAGGCAATGAAAATAGATTTCCTTGTAGCCAACACGATAACAAATCGTGTCATGTTTTATCAGTTTCTTTCGACACTGATATGTACTTATTCTTGTATTTTATGATCTTGAGTTAACGAAAATTTCAAAAATAGTAGACTAAAAACCGGGTAACATTAAAACCCCCCCTTCTAGTTTATCACAATTGCATTCAAGAGCGACGTTACTCAAGCTGTAAAATATTTGTTTTAAAATTGAAACATCCATGGATTTTGAAAATTACAAAGAAGGGCAATCTATGCAAAGACCACCACTTTTGAAGCCAAATTTTTATCTATTGGAAAAAACTGATTTGAAATTACTGAAATCTTAAAGATATAGATTTATGGTTTTAATGTGATGGTTAATTGAAAAATATAGTACAAACACTAAGATGAAGATCAAAAGAAATTGGATTTGCTAAGGATACGTAAATATTGAAGCTATATATAT